>PJEM01016013.1:0-27597 GCA_004023845.1 Helogale parvula | reverse complement strand
GCTTTAAAAATGACTAAGCACGGGGACGCGTCTGGGGACAGTCCAGTCACAGTCCCTGCAGCTGAGCCCGGACAGGAGCATTTCTCTGTCGTTTCCCTGGGGACTCGGACATCCACCCGGGGCTGAGGATCGAGCGACCCGACGAACTGGAGGGGAAACCTGACCTCGCGTCAACCGCCCACCGATCCACCTGCAGCCGCCAGATGCACGTAGAGACTCACCTGATGTCTGGCGAGCCGGCTTCCCCTCAAACACTGACACCGAGCCAGGATGCACAGCGTGACCCAGGTCAGCACAAAGGAGGCGATGGACGCTATGAAGAATCCTGCTGCGTGAAGGCCATGGTTTGGGACAACCTAGGAGACAAGAGAGACAGGAACGTGTCTGTGGTGACACTTCATGTCCTTCAGTCAGGTCACAGCCAAGAGCTATAGCAGAAGAAGCACAGAGTCGGCGAGCCCACGCCTGGGTTTGGGCCCAGCTCTGTCCCCGCTGGCTGGGCTGCCCGAGACCATCACTGGACCTCTCTGAGCCTGTTTCCTTAGAGCGTGGCTTCCCCGCAGCACATCTGTAAGAGGTGAGCAGGACAAACACTGCAGGGGGCCGAGCGTGGTGCCTTGCGCATAGTAGGACCACCCGCCCCAAGCCTGGCACCTCACAGGCCTCAAGAATGTTAAATTCCCGAGTCCTTATGTAACAACCCTTAGAAGGTACCGGGGATCCGTGAATTGTTTTGACTCCGGGGCAGAACTCCGCAGAGGCCGAGGGAAGAACCCACTGCATCCGTCCCTCCCCCTCCATGCTGGCTGCTCCTCCTTGCTGGGGACATGCCCCTTTAGAGGGGCAGCCGCAGCCCACCCCGGACATCAGGACCGCGCAGGGGAGGCACCTGGCAGAGAAGCATCACACAGCAGGAGGCAGCCGGCTGCCAGGCAATTCAACTACCTGACAGGTGGCCTCAGAGCCCCCATGGGCTTAACTTGCCCAGTCCCTCTCTCCTGGGTGGCGTCCTCTGGGCTCCAGCCAGCGAGAGCCTGGGACAAATGTACATCTGTGACGGGCCAGGAGCAGCTGGCGTCAATCAACTGTGAGGAGCTGGGAACTTGCGAGAACTCGGAAGGTGAGACTCTGGGCTGACTCTCACACTTGAGCATGCATCAGATCTGCACCCTGCCCTCGGTTTCTGACTCACCAGACTGGGGGACAGGGGACAAGTGGCACTTCCAGCAAGCTCCCAGGGGCTACTGCTCTGCTCTCTGTCTGCAGAACACACTTTGAGAACCCCTAGGCTAAAGGTTCCTTGGACTTCTCAGAGGCACTCTAACAAAATAAAGAGCTCTGGATTTCTAACCCTCCAGGTCCGGATGGAAATGCCAGCTCGGTCACAAAAGCTGTGATATTGCGGATGAGTGACTTGACCTCTGGCAACCTCACTTTTCTCATCTGTAAAATGGGGATAAAAATACCTCACTGCATGGACATCAAAGACAACATGTAGAGATTATGCAAAGCTTGGCTCATCTATTTGATCGCCAATTACTCATCCAGCATTTGCTGCGTACCAGGCTGCAAGCTGGGGTTCGTCCTCATTTGTGGGATGCATCCTCTGTGTTTGACCCAGGGAAGGGTGGCCTGTAAGCAGCAGAGTGGGAGACGCTTGGGCTCCGGACTCAGAACACCAGGCTGTGGCATCATGTCTGCCTTACGCGCTGTGTAGAATTGATCAGATCAGTTCATCTCTCTTTACCTCCCTCCTTCCCTGGCATGATGGAGACAACAGCCTCCAAGGGCTGTACTGAGGAGGAAACAGGAATGTGAGCGAAGTTGAATGAAGGTGTTAAATGAGCACCTGGCTTTCACACCTGCTCACTAAACACGAGTGATTCCTGCCGTGTAATCCTTTGTGGGTCATGTAGACAGAGGCAACTCCTTTTGGTGCCATAACAGAGGAGCTATACGGTGGCCGTTAATCAGTCATTTTATCAGAGGGGACCTCAAGGGGCACCATCAGTTAAACAGCTGACTCTTGGTTTCAGCTCAGGTCATGGGCTCATGGTTTGTGGGTTCAAGCCCCGTGTCAGGCTCTGTGCTGACAGCACGGAACCTACTTTGGATTCTCTCCCTCTCTCCCTCCCTCCCTCTCTCTCTCTCTCTCTCTCTCTCTGCCCCTCCCCAGCTCTCTCTCACACACAAAAAAGTAATAAAATAATAAATTTTTTTTTAAAAAGGTGACCTCAAAAAGAGAAATGGACCCAGAGCCTCACATTTTGATAACAATTTCATCCCTTGGAATGTTTTCAACAAAATGTCTACACTAAAAAATAAGAAAGATAAAATGTGTTTGTCCATAACAAGAAGGCTTTAAAACATTCGCTCTTGGGGCGCCTGGGTGGCTCAGTCAGTTGAGCATCCGGCTTTGGCTCAGGTCATGATCTCATGGTTTGTGGGTTTGAGCCCCATGTCGGGCTCTGTGCTGACAGCTAGTCCAGAGCCTGGAGTCTGTCTTCAGATTCTGTGTCTCCCTCTCTCTCTGATCCTCCCCTGCTCATGCTGTCTTTCCCTCTGTCTTTCTCTCTCTCTCTCTCTCTCAAAAATAAATAAAAACATTTAAAAATTTTTTAATAAAATAAAATAAAACAGTCACTCTTTAACTCAGCAGTTTAATACCTAGGATTCTATCCTCAGAGAAGAATTAAAAAATATGTATGAAAGTTTGTATACAGAGTTGGTCTAGTCCAGAAATACGCATAAAAACTTAGTTATATATAAGGCTGTTTTGCAGAGCATCATATAAAGTATCTTAATGTATCCTACACATTGCAAAATATAAAAGAGTAGCTAAATATTTTAAGTCTATAAATGATTCAATCCATATAATGAGTGCAATCATGTAGCCATTTTATTACTACTAAGAATTACATACAGTGATGTATGTATACTACAGAAAAGAGTTCTTAACAAAAGTCAAGGGTATACAAAGATAAACAAATTTTGTTACCTTCCCCATCCTCGCTAATCCAGCATCCCAGAGACAGACATCTTTTGGGGGTGGCGCAGAGGGAGTGAATGCGTGCCAGCACGGGACAGGCAGAGAGGGAGAGAGAGAATCCCAAGCAGGCTCTCGAACCAAAAGCTTGGAGACAATGTGGGGTTCTAACTCATGAGCCGCAAGATCATGACCAGAGCCGAAGTTGGTCGCTTAACCGACTGAGCCACCTAGGCACCCCCAGAGGCAAATATCTTAAACAGATAACTGTTTTAAGGGGGTTAAAAAATTTTTAATGCTTTTTATTTATTTTTGAGAGACAGAGAGAGAGCGTGTGAGCAGGGGACGGTCAGACAGAGAGGAAGACACAGAATCGGAAGCAGGCTCCAGGCTCTGAGCTAGCTGTCAGCATAGAGCCCGACGCAGGGCTCGAGCCCATGAACCATGAGATCATGACCTGAGCCGAAGCCGGATGCTCAACCGACTGAGCTGCCCAGGTGCCCCTGTTTTTAGTTTTTATGGTTTAGTTTACTAGACAGTTACTTGAAATTAAATACTCTAAAATTTATACATATATCTCTACTTCTGGATTTATTAGCATTGCATATTAACTGAATTATTATTAACATTATAGATATGTATGTAACATATTATATGTAATATATACATATATATACCATACATGTACCACATATGTACCATATTATATGTAACAATTATTAACACATTATTCTCACTTTGACAGATGTGAATTTAGCTCCTGAATTTTTACCTTACAAATGTGTAGGGTTTGTCACCTATAAATATCCCTCTCTACTCTGCCTTCGAATTTTAATGATTATTTTTAGTTTTTCAATTAGCTATCTTTGTAAATTGAAATTAAAAAATTAAACTTCAATTTTTACAACATTTACTTTAGAGACTATTTCTTGTCTTCTTACTAAAAAAGATAATGACATTAATGTGCCACACTTGTCTCCCACCTTGCCTGTCCCACTTCTTGCTTCCACAGCTTATAAGGTTTAAAACATATATTTTGTTCTGCAATCACAATTCTTTGTGGTTTATAGGTTAATTATAAAAACTGAAACTAAAATAATTTTAGGACACTATTATTTTGATTATACAAATGTTATTCGCTGAAGAAAAAAGTAAAAAAAATACAATCCTGTTACTAATTATCTGCCCCTCAAAGTAATGCTTTTTAAATTTTTTAAATATTTATTAATTTTTGAGAGAGAGAGAGAGAGAGAGAGAGAGAGAGAGAGAGAGAAAATGTGAGCAAGGGAGGGGCAGAGAGACACAGAATCAAAAGCAGGCTCCAGGCTCGGAGCAGTCAGCACAGAGCCTGACGCAGGGCTCAAACTCACAAGCTGTGAGACCATGACCTGAGCTAAAGCCGGACCCTCAACCGACTGAGCCACCCAGACTCCCCAAAGCAACATATTTCTAATCCAATCCCTTTTCTTATAATTTATCAGTTATTCAAAATCATGCCATATTTTTAGTTTGCTAACTAACTTTGGACTAACACTCCTTTTTCTGTAACTTTTTGTTTTCCCTAGAGTTCCTCGCTGCCTTTCATTTTTCTTCCTAATTATATATATATCATTTCCTTAATGATATTATCTGTTGCGGGAAGTGGATTTTTTTTTTCTTAAAACCATCATTCCCTGCATGCCTTGACATTCTGATCTAATCAGAATGGATTACTTCCCAGGCTTGCTGCTGTCATTTGGAGCCCTCTATCTACAGCTTTCCGTATTGTCACACATTATCGATTAAAGCAAAACTATGCTTCTTGGATCCCACTTCTTTCTTTTTCCTGGATGCGTTTTTGTTCAGTGTGATGGAGTATTCTCAGTATTTATTTGTTCTAAAGTACATCTGTTTAGAAAACATTTTTTATGAAATATTTTAAATATTTTTACAAACTATTTTTTAGAAAATATTTTAAAATGTGGTTTCTTTGCCCTCTTGATCGATAATTTGGCTGAATCTATAATTCAAGGTTCAAAATCATTTTTCTTCAGAACAATGGAGGTATCACCCCACTGTCTTCTGGCATAAGTGTGTCTGATGACTTCTTAGAAGGATGTGTTTCTGGCTTTCTAGGAATTTTAAAGTTTTCCCTTCTCCTATGGAATTCTGAGTATTTAACCATTAAAAATATATAACATAAAATTTGCCATCTTGGGGAGCCTGGGGGGCTCAGTCGGTTAGGCATCCAACTTTGGTTCAGGTCGTTATTTCATCGTTTGAGTTGGAGCCCCGTGCCGGGCTCTGTGCTGACAGCCCGGAGCCTGGAGCCTGCTTCGGATTCTGTGTCTCCTTCTCTCTCTCCCCTCCCCCACTGTCTCTCACTCTCTCAAGTAATGAATAATTTTTTTTTCAAAAATTACCATCTTAACCATTTTTAGGTGTTATACTGAATACAGTCACACTGTTCTGAAACCATTACCACCGTCCATCCCCAGCGCTTTTTCATCTAACAAAACTGAAACTCTGTCCCCGTTAAGCCACCCCCCTTCCATCCTCCAGCCTCTGGCACCCACCATTCTTCTCTTTGTCTCTATGGATTTGACTCCTTTAAGGAATCATACAGGATTTGTGTTTTTGAGTGGCTTACTTCACTTAGCATTAGACCTTTATGGCTCATCCATGTTGCAGCGTGTCTCAGAATCTCCTTCCTTTTTTTAAAATTTAAATTCAAGTTACTTAACATACAGAATAGTGTTGGTTTCAGAAGTAGAATTCAGTGATTCATCACTTACATAGAACACCCAGTCCTCACCCCAAAACTGCCCTCCTTAATGCCCAGCACCCATGTAATCCACCCACCCCCCAGCAACCCTCAGCTAGTTCTTTGTACTTAGGAGTCTCTAATGGTTTGCCTCCCTCTCTGTTTTTATCTTATTTCGTTTTTCCTTCCATTTTCCACTTCACACCTGCCAGAACGGCTAAAATTAACCACCCAGGAAACAACAGGTGTTGGTGAATATGCCAAAAAAGGGGAATGCTTTTGCACAGCTGGTGGGAATGCAAACTGGTGCAGCCACCCTGGGAAACAGTACGGAGGTTCCTCAAAAGGTAAAAAACATATATATATACACATAGAGAGAGAGAGAGAACTACCCTATGACCCAGCAATTGCTCACTAGGTATTTATCCTCGTGCTGATACAAAGGGGCACATGCACCTCAATATCTACAGCAGCGCTGCTGACTGCAGCCAACCTATGGAGACAGCCCACGTGTCCATTGACTGATGAATGAATAAAGAAGATGTGTGTGCACGCGCGGGCGTGCGTGTAATGGAACATTACTCAGTGATCAAAACGAATGAAATCTTCCCATTCGCACATTTGCAATAATGTGGATGAAGTACAGTGTATTATGCTAAGTGAAATAAGCCACAGAAGAATATATGATTTCACTCATATGTAGAATTTATGAAACAGAATTTCCTTCCTTTTTAAGGCTTAATAAAATTCCATTGTATGTAAATATCATATTTTGTTTATCCATTCATTCAACAATGGACACTTGGGTGGCTTCCATCTTTCGGTTACTGTGAAGAAGGCTGCTATACACATGGGTATACAGGTATCTCTTTGAGACCCTGCTTCCAATTCTTTGGGGAATTATAGGGCTATATAATAATTCTAGCTTTAATTTCTGGGGAACAGCCGACTTGTTTTTTCTGCTTCTTCTTCCTCCTCCTTCTTCTTCCTCTTCCTCCTTTCTTTTGATAGTAGCCGTCCTGATATGTATGAGGTGGAATCATCATGGTTTTGATTTGCACTTCTCTAATGATCAGTGTCTTTTCACGTGTGTCCTAGACATCTGTATATCTTCTTTGGAGAAATGTCTGTTCAAGTCCTTTGCTCATTTTTCAAACACGTTGTTTGGTGTTTTTTCTTTCTTCGTTATCACTCAGTTGTAAGACATGATGGGCTGACTATTTGGGTTGCCCCACATTCAGACATTGAAATCCTAGCTCCCAACGTGAAAATACCGGAGGTGACTATGAGAGGAGAATCCTCATGAGTACGATTAGTCCCCTTGTAAGGAGATGAAAAGGCCAGAGCTCTTTTGGCTCTCTGCCACGTAAGGATACAATGAGAAAATGGATTTCTACAAACCAGGAAGTGGACTGTCCAGACACCATATCTGCCAGCACTTTGACCTTACACTTCCCAGACTGAAGACCCAAGAAAATAAACGTCTGCTACTTACGCACCCAGTCTATAGCACTATGTTACAACAGCCCAAACCGACTAAGACACGGGAGTTCTTTATATGGTATAAATGTTTTTCTCTCCCATTCCATGGGTTGCCTCTACATTCTATTGATTATGTCCTTTGATGCACGTAAGTTTTTAATTTTGGTATAACCCAAATCACCTATTTTTTTTCTTTCGTTGCCTGCGCTTTTGGTGTCAGATACAAAAAAAAATCATTGCCAAATCTGATGTTATGTTTTCTTCCAAGAGTTTTATAATTTCAGGTCTTACTTGTCAGTCTTTGATCTACTTTGAGTTAATCTTTGTCTACACTGGAAGGCAAGGGTCCAGCTTCATTCTTGTGCGTGTGTATATCCAGTCTCTGCAATATCATTTGCTGAAAAGTTGCTAAAATGAAACACAGTGAATGTTGAGGTTTCCTCCCATTCATCCTTCCACTCTTGTCGAGAATCCTTTGACGACCCATGCAGGGTCTCCTCTTGGGCTCTTGATTCTATTTCCTTGGTGGATATGTTTGCTTTCAGGCCACTGCCGCACGGCTGTGACTACTGCATTTTCTAGTAGGTTTGGAAATCACGAATTGTGAAACCTCCAGCTTTGTTCTTCACGACTGCTTTGGTTATTCAGATTCCTTTGAGATATATGAATTTTAGAATAGGTTTTTCTATTTCTATAAAAGAAGCCATTGAAATTTTGACAAACATCACAATGAATCTAAAGATCACAGCAACGAGGAGTCTTCTGGTCCATGGGCGCAAGATGACCCTCCATTTATCCGTCTTTTTTACTTTCCCCAAGCAGCGTTTTGTGATTTTCACCGTACACATCTTTCACCTCTTGATTAAGTTTATTCCTAAGTATTTTACTCTCTTTGATGCTATAATAACTGAGATTGCTTCCTTAATTTCCTTTTGGAAGTGTTCATTGTTAGTGTGTAGAAATAGAACTGATTCTTGTGTGCCAAATTTTTAATAATATTTAAAAATGCTTTGGGGGCACCTGGGTGGCTCAGTCAGTTAAGTGTCCGACTTCAGCTCAGGTCATGATCTCACGGTTTGTGAGTTCAAGCCCACATCGGGCTCTGTGCTGACAGCTCAGAGCCTGGAGCCTGTTTGGATTCTGTGTCTCTGCCCCTCCCCCACTCACTCTGTCTCTGTCTCTCAAAATAAAGACAAAAAAAAACATTAAAAAAATTTAAATGCGTATATCCTAATGTAACATTTCTAAAGAAGATACAAAACTGTATACACAGTAAAATCCCAATTTCTTTAAAACAAAAATAATATATGTGCACACACGTATCTATAAAACCTGTGAAGAATATCTTCTAGAACTGTGTTGAGTTGATTGGTTGGTGAGTTTTTTTCTCTATGTGTCTGTGTTTTCTAAGATTTCCACAAGGAGCATGCATTACTTGCATAACCAGAAGACAAAAAAGGAATGATGAATAGTTTTAAAGGTACTTTGGTAGACAAGGAGGTGCATCACTCAGGTCACCCTTCAAGGAAAACCTTGGTGCCCAGCTCCGGGCAGTGTGCTCCGTGGGGAGCACGTGGTCTAGACCAGCTGCAGGGAGCCACCTCACCCGAGGCCATGCTTCTCCTGGAGAAAGCCTGGTAACAGAGCACGGCAGAGGCACAGAGGCCAGCCACTTCGGCCTGACGAGGGTCCCTCAGACAGGAGCACTTGCTCCAGAGGTCACTGCCACGTGAGGCTTTATCAACCCAGATCACAACCTGCCCAGTCCCCTTCTGCCCAAGCCTGCTTCCTCCTTCTCCCCTTCACAGGTGACCACTGATCACATTGTGGGCCGGGGGGGGGAGGAGCCCCACAACCATCCCAAGTTTAATGATTCACTAGGAGGCCTCATGAGGCTCAGCATGTTGTCATCCTCACAGCTATGATTCATCACAGGAAGAAGAAGATACGAAGCAGAATCAGCAATGGGAAAAGACACAAGGAGTAAAATCTGGAAGCAAGCAGAAGGAAGCTTCCAGAGTCCTCTCCCAGTGGAATCACACAGAGCTTGTTCGGGTCCTCTGGCAGCGAGTGTAACAACACCAGCAAGGCTCATCAGAGACTCTGTGCCCAAGGCTTTTGTTCAGGACTGGTCCTTAGGCACCCTCTGCCTGGCATCTGCCAACGTTCCAGACTCCCGGGATGAAAGCAGGCATGAAGCGTAAAACACGTGGTCTGTAAAGGCAGCTTCAGCACAGTGAGCCGCTCTCATCAGTCTGGGGGACAGTGGCGACGGTCCTAACATCCAAGTTCCCAAGCATTGGCCAAGGACTAACCTTGCAAGCACGCCTTTCTAAGGAGAGCAGTGTCGGCCAGATGTATTATTAACTCTTTTCTGCACATTGGTAAACATAGTATACCCCAGACTCTGCCTTAGCTTCTGCCCCTGGGGAAGCCAGGTACGGGACAAGTTCATTAAAAACAGCAGCAGATTACTGAGAACATGAAATGCATTGCTTTGGGCACAAAGACAACAAAGCCAATCTTTATCACCGTGGTCCCTATGCGGCCCATAGTCTAGGTTAAATTTTTCTGACAGACCGAAAAAAGCCAACTTGACCATCAAGGTGGTCAAAGTCAAGTTAGGTCAGAAACAGGAGCTTTGTGTCCAGGTGTGTACTGGAGCCTGACTCAAAAAGCAATGCCGCACATTACTTGCTGTTGCTCCAAAGATGCTGCGCATCAGAGAAACCAGTTCTGTTTCCAAAATTGAATATCCTCCTGATTCTAAACATTCCATTTTGTTTTTGCTTTTTAAATTTTTTTATGTTTATTTATTATTGAGACAGAGAGAAACAGAGCGTGAATGGGGGTGGCAGAGAGAGAGGGAGACACAGAATCTGAAGCAGGCTCCAGGCTCTGAGCTGTCAGCACAGAGCCCTACACGGGGCTCGAACCCACAAACCGTGAGATCATGACCTGGGCAAAGCCGGACGGTCAACCGACTGAGCCACCCAGGTGCCCCTCTAAACATTACATTTTGATTAGCACCAACATGTCATGAAGTTCTCCACTTGTGCTGGAAATAGCCCTCTGGGCCCTGATATGTATACTGACTGGGTAGGAAAAAAAAAAAACAAAAAAACTGGATAAATACAAATAGCACTGCCCAGAGGATACATTAATATATTGATGAAAAGAAAGCAAAATACCTGTGTCTAAAGAGAACAAAGTGGGTATAGATGAGCGATCTATTTTCAAGGTTCCTCTTTCACAGAAGGCAATGCTTTTATTTTATTTCACTCTTCAGCTTTAGGAAGAAGAATGGGGAGACACAGGGAACTGATGATATCTGATCAGCACCAGCGTGCCGGCCCCTAGGCTGGGTGCATGGAATGGGTTGATCTGTGTCTTCCAAACAGATAGGCTTAAGTCTTAACCCCAGTAGCTATAAATGTGATCGTATTTGGAAAGATGAAATTTGCAAACAATAATCAAGTTAAGATGAGTTTGTATTGGATTATGGCGGGTCTTAAATCTAATTATGTGCCCTACAGGGATAGAGAGGTGTCAAGACAGAGTCACATAGAGAGGGCCATGTGACCATGGAGGCAGACACTGGAGAGACATAGTCACAACCAAGGAAAGATTTTCAGGATGCACCAGAAGCTAGGAAGAGGCAAGGATTCTTCTCTGGAGCCATCAAAGGGAGCACGGCTCTGCTGATGCCTTAACTCCAGAAATGTAGCCTCTGGAACTGTGACAGAATCAGATTCTGTTGTCCCAAGCTCCTCCAGTTTGTGATAACTTGTTACAGCAGCCCCAGGAAACTAATTAATAAGGTGTGATATATGCTTCCTATCATTCAGTCTTCAGCGGTCCTGTAGTGGATGTATTATCCCCATTCCATTGACAGGCCAATGGAGATGGAAAGAGATGAAGTGGTTAATCAAAGTACATAGCTATTGCCTCCAAGGGACCCATGCACCCCAATGTTCATAGCAGCACTACCTACAATAACCAAAACAGAAAGAGCCCAAATGTCCATTGATGGATGAATGAATCAAAAAGACGTGGTGTGTATATATATATGTATATGTGTGTGTGTGTGTGTGTGTGTGTGTGTGTGTGTATACCACACACAATGGAGTATCACTCAACAATCAAAAAGAATGAAATCTTGCCACTTGCAATGACATGGATGGAGCTAGAATGTGTTATGCTAAGCAAAATTAGTCAATCAGAGAAAGACAAATATCACATGACATCACTCATATGAGGACTTTAAGATACAAAACAGATGAACGTAAGGGAAGGGAAACAAAAATAATATAAAAACAGGGAGGGGGACGAAACGCAAGAGACTCTTAAATATGGAGAAAAAACAGAGAGTTGCTGGAGGGGCTGTGGGAGGGGAGATGGGCTAAATGGGTGAGGGGCATTAAGGAATCTACTCCTGAAATCATTGCTGCACACTATGCTAACTAACTTGGATGTAAATTAAACAACAAAACAAAACAAAAAGCACATAGCTAAAAAACCAGAGCCAGTCCTGCCTGACTCTAAAGTCCGTGTTCTCCCTGTATTAGATCACACTGCTTTTGTCCAGGAAGCTGTGTGGTTTTCTAAAAACATTTGGAGTCCCAACCTCCCACACCATGGTAGAAGTTACCTGCCGGATTGATGAGAACCAGATACAAAGACTAGACTAGAATTACATGCCGGCAGGGTCATTGTACTATAAAAGGCAGGAAGAGATCTCTCTGTCTCCCTTTGTCTCTTTCTTTCCTACTTCATGAAGTAGAACCGGCCAGTGGAGTCAAACCACCAAGCTGTCTCCTCTTCCCACCTCCACCTGAGGCCTTACCCTCCTTCCTTTGGCCAATGCCATGGCCTAGAGAATGTGAAGAGTAGAAGCAGTGTGGCAGGTCATGGGCGCAGGAGCTAGCTTAGCTTAGCGACACTGATGCAGTGCAGGAATGAATGCCTATATCTAGGAAGAGGGCAAAGGTAGGGCAGATTCTACAGATCCCGCCATCTTTCTCTCTTCTCTCTTGGGAATCCCTATATTCTGATGCCAAGCGGTCAGCACATCCAGGTAGAGACTGCCTGCTTGCGGCAGGCCCACTTACAACTCTAACTTTCTTCTTTCAACCTTCGCTTATCCGTGTTGCTAATTAAGCTAGGTCCTGCTCCCCTGCCAAAAATGCCTCTGCCTCTGTTCTTTAACATTCCTCCTCCATGTAAATGGCTAAAAAAGAGTAAGATCTCAATATGTAGCTTTATGGGAAGAAGGAGACCCAACATAATCCTTACCGTCATCACTATCATGATGATAATCACCATCATCACCATCATGATGATCATCACCATCATCACCACCGTCACCATCGCTATCACCATCAGCATCCTCAAGATCACATCACGTCAGCATCAGTATCACAGTCATCACCATCAGCATCATCCTCAACATCAGCATCAATGCCACTATCATCGCCATCACTACATCATTATCACCGTCAGAATCATCATCAACATTACCATCACCACCACCAGCATCACCACCACCAGCATTGACGTCATCGTCACCATCATCATCATCAACATCATTATCATCCTCACCATCAGCATCACCGTCATCATAATTAACATGTATTCCGGAGACACTAAACACCAGAGATGGTCCCAAGTGCACTAATCCGTTAACATCTCATAATAATACAAGTGGGCACTGTTTCAGTCTATATTTTTATAATTAGAATTCAATAATCCTAATCAGTGAAATGAATGGCCCAAGATCACAGAATTAGTCAGTAGTGAACCTGGGCTTCACAGCCAGCCATCTGGGCGAGCAGCTTTCACACCACAGCTGCCTGTCCGGGGCTTGGGCTCCAGCCTGGCCTTCCTCCAGGAGCCCTGCATTGGCTCATCAAGGTCTTGGGCCACTGTGAACATTGTGACTCCCGCTCTGTATACAGCTCACTCTTCTGGACTGAGTGACGGGCAGGGCAGGGTTTTAAAAATCTCTCAGTGTCTGGACAAAAGGCTTTGCAGCCTATTCTTCAAAACTCTTAACCATCAATGTCTTTATTGAACTTTTGCCAGAGGGGAGGCCTTACCCCCTTTTTAGTCTTTGAAACAATACTTTACACTCAGAACTCTTATGTCCATCTCATAGGTGCAGGAACCAAGCTTTGCTAGAACTGTGGTTGCCATAAACTATTTAAGTGAACACATCGCAGTGGGCTGCCAGGGTTGACTCGGTGTTTGGATGTGGGGGAAACTTCCCTGACACCTAGTTAATTCAGTGAGCGCAGGGACGGGTGCTCCAAGGACAAGCGTGGAATGGATCCAGGCCCTGCTCTAAGGAGCCCACAATCTTGCAGAAAAACAGATAAGCAAGCAGGTGAGGGTGACACAGTGTGACTGGGTGATGCCGGAGAAGCCTGGAGGAGTGGGGTGGGGAGGGGGGCAGCCCTGAGCTTAGCTCAAAGGACAAAGGACGCTTGGGGCGCCTGGGTGGCCCAGTCGGTTAAGCGTCCAACTTCAGCTCAGGTCATGATCTCACAGTTCATGGGTTTGAGCCCCATGTCGGGCTCTGTGCTGACAGCTCAGAGCCTGAAGCCTCCTTTGGATTCTGTGTCTCCCTCTCTCTCTCTGACCCTCCCTCACTCATGCTGTTTCTGTCTCAATAATAAACATTAAATTTTTTTTTAAGGAGGCTTTATACGAGGTAACCCATGGACAGAGAATTAGCCAGGAGGAGGGCAGCCGGGCAGAGAGAATATAGCACGAGCAGGACCTAAAGGTGGAAAAGATGGAAACGGGGTCCCAAGGGGCCTTCAAGAGCAGGTTAGTGATTTGCAACATCATCCTAATGGCTTGGGGTAGGAGTGGGGGGTGACTACAGGGTTTTAAGCCAGGAAGTAACACGGTCAAATCAGTATTTCAGACAGATAAATCTGGCTACTGCGTGGCATCAGCCTGGAAAAGAATAAACGGGAAGTGAGAGCCAACGGAGGAATGATGAAGACATGAAACAAGGCTGCAGGAGGCAGCAGAATGTGCTGATGAAGACCGTGGGCTTTGGCTCCAGTTGGGGGCTCAGCTCTCAGCTCTGCCCCTACCACACTGTGGGACCCTGGGCATCCCCCTATTATAAACAGCAATTTCCCCATCTGTAATACGAGGATAAAATAGTGCCTTTGGGGTGGGGGGCACCTGGGTGGCTCAGTCGGTTGATTGTCCAACTCTTGATTTCAGCTCAGGTCATGATCCCAGGTCCCGTGCAGCATGGAACCTACTTGGGATTCTCTCTCTCTCTCTCTCTGTCTCTCTCTCTCTCTCTCTCTCTCTCTTTCTCCTTCTGCTTGCACAATCTCTAAAATAAGAATAAGTAGTCCCTATGGTTCTTAGACAGGTTAAACACAGAATTACCATACAACCAAGCAAGTCCATTCCTGAGTGTGTATGTACCCCCCAAAGAATTGAAAACAGGTGCTCAAACAAAAATCCATACCTGCATATTCGCAGCAGCACGATTCATAGTAGACAGAAGATGGCGAAAGCCTAGATGCCCATCAGCTGGTGAAGAGATAAACAAAATGGGGTCCACCCACCACACAACGGAAGAGGATTCAGCCATAAAAAGGAATGAAGCACCGATACATGCTACGACACACATAGATCTTGAAGATACTACGCTAAGCGAAAGAAGCCTGAACAAAAGGCTACATTCAATTATAAGAAATGGCCAGAAAAGGCCAGCCTGTGAGACAGAAGGCAGATTACTAGTCGCCAGGGGCTGAGTGGGAGGAGGGGGGGAGGGGAGAATGGAGAACGACTGTTCGGTGGGAACAGAGTTTCCCTCTGGGGAGACACATGTTCCGAGCCTAGACAGCAGTGATGGCGGCTCAACACTGCAAACACACTGACTGTCAGTAATGGTAAGTTCCGTGGATGTGTACTTTACACACACAAAATAGGACCCACAGGCTAGGGCTGTAGCACAGAGAGATCAGTCAGCAAATCTGAGCTGCTATTACTGTTACTACTGCCAGGCCAGAGGGAAGGGCAGAAATTAGGGGAATAATGAGGGGACGGAGTCCACAGGCTCTGGTGACTGAGGACTGGAACAGATGTGCGGGATGCTAGAGATGGCGACCAAATGTCCCCAAATGTCCCCAGATGTCCTTGGAAACGTGGCTTGGTAGGGCGGGTGCTGGTGGGACCAGCCGCCACGGTGACAGGTGCAGAAATGTACGCCCTTAGAGCGCCAGAACTCAGCCCCAAGTCAATCACACTTTTGAGACTTCCTCTAGAAATCTTGCAGCCAAATTCCGCTGGTAATCGTTACAAGTACAGATTTCAAAGAGCCTATTTACCATAAACTTCATTAACGAAGGATAAAGAAAGAGAAGAGGCTCAGTGATCCCAGCCTCCTCGTCCCCAGGCCCTGACTTTCCCTCTGGTCTCTGACAAAGAATCAGTGCTCCTGCCATCCCTTTAATCACGTATTAGCTGAGAGCAGATTCCTCTGATGAGTTCTATCGGTGCATTTAAGAAGAGCAATGATGGGGGGAAAATCCTTTCAAGAGGAATGTTTTCAATGCTTCTAATCCAACAGCAAGTCACAAAAGCATGAGGAGGAATTGTTTATACATTTTGACTTCAATAAATGTATAGTAGTCTAATGTAGTCTCTTTTTAACTGTAATAAATAAAGTCATAGACTCATAGAGGCAAAAAGCCAACTTGTTAGCAATGGTCCTCTGCTGGTGGAATTACGTGCTAATGTTACTTTGTTTTTCCAGTTCTGTGCGTGTGTGCGTGTATGTGTGCGTGCGTGTGCGTGTGTGTGTGTCTGTGTGACACAGAGGAGGTGCTTGCTTTAAATGTCCACAACGGACGAATATTAAATCCCGCCCACCTACCCCTCAAAACACAGAAAAAAGTTGAAGAGGAAAACATACAGAATGATTTCTCTGAAATTGATTCTCAGAGTAATTTGTTGAAATCCTTCACTTTGCGCTAAAAATCTAAGAAACAGGGGGACTGAGTTACTTGCGGACCTTTCTCCCATAATCCTCGTGGAGCAGCTCCGAGAGCAGCCAGTCTCTGGGCTTCCCAGCCGACAATGGTGGCGAGAGCGAGAGCTTAGGGCAATCACGGGTAAAGCCAATCACACTTACTAACAGAGCTCTGCTAAGGTACCAGTCTGGTGGATAAACAGATTTGGAAACAAACTGCACAACAGGACTTTTAATGTTGTCATCAAGCCTCAGGACCCTGGCCAGTTCCCAGAGCCTCTCTCCAGACAGGGATTTTTTTTTTTTTTTTTTAAGTTTCCAAATGAGAAAGTGAAACTAGAGAATAGTTAAAGTCTCTTCCGGGGCAAAAATTCTGTTCCGATGTCACAAAAATGTATTAAATGCTAACTAAGGGAATGATCTCAATGTCACAGAATGAGGGCTTATCAAATGTCCCAGGGTCGTGGAATTCTCAGCCAAGGGTGCCACCTGCATGCCTGGGGGAAGGTTGAGGATCCCAGACGTGCACAAGTTGGGTGAGGCCCTGCAGGATGCTTACGTGTTGTCCAAAGCACAGGTAAGAAAAGAACAGCGTTCACAAAACCAGAGCAACGTGGAGAACACGGGGTCCCGGCACCACCAGGGGACGGTAGAGTCCAACTTTCCTGATAGATCCTGAATTGCACCCTGATGTAACTGGGCTTGATCCCGTAGACGACAGGGAGTCCTTCCGGAACCAGAAAAGCAAGCAGTTTTGTGTTGTAGAAAGATCCCCAGAGGGAGGACGATGGGTGGAGGAGAGCAGGACTGGCCAGCCAGGAGGCCGGCGCAGTAATCCAGACACGAGGTGACACAGAGAAGGTGGGCGTGATGCGCATGCGCGAGTGCACACGTCCCATCCTGACAGCGTCTCAAAGCCACGTGATCCCAACAGTTACTCCCCCTCCACAAAGGCACCAGGGCACTCACTGTCCGTCCCCGTGTTTGAGGAATTCTCATAGAGCACACAGCTGTCGACACACACATTCTCTTTCTTATTAACAGGACCCCTTCGCAGGTCGAAGACAGGAATCCCTTTCTATGTTCTGTTACAAGTGTGTTCCCAGGTTTGTCACTTTCTAAATGCTCTTTTAAATAAAACTTTTCAACTATTTGTGTATGCAAATCCCTGGTTCCCCCTCATGGTTTTCTTCCTACCATCTAATGCTAACCTATATTTACTTTTTACAAATTGTTTTATCTGGATTTTTATCTGATGATGGAATCCATCTTCATTTTCTTCTTAAAGATCCAGCCAGTTGCCCACAAATGTATGAGGGATACACTCTTTTCCCATTGGTTTGAAATACCTTTTTATTACACCTACATCTGCATAGACGATCGATTTTATGCCCTTGGTCTGGCTTTTTCTGCAGCACTAACATAGCTTTAGAACATTTTACTATCTGCTAGCGGAAATCCTATATTACTCTCCATTGTCACAATGGTCTCACCTAGTTTCATAAATTTACTATCTGCAGGCGAAAGAAATTAACTTGGTCACATTTCTTCCACCAAATGCAACTAAAATGATTATTGGAACTGCATTCCGCACGAATTTGGGAAGACATAACAGGTGGCTTAAATGTCTCTCTTTTGATTAGATCTGAGCTCCCCGTTCTCCCGGTCTCTGCCCCGGTGCCTGGCCCTTTCGTGGGCACATGGTACCAACACAAGCAGCCGTGGGGAGGTCCGGCACAATCTGAACACCAATGTCCAGCACATACCATATGATTTTTAATAAAATGTTAGTGTTTATTTATTACTGAGAGAGAGTATGAGCAGGGGAGGGACAGAGACAGGGGGAAAGACAGAATCCAAAGCAGGCTCCAGGCTCTGAGCCCGGTGCAGAACTCAAACTCATAGACCACGAGATCATGACCTGAGACGAAGTCGGACGCTTACCCAACTGAGCCACCCAAGCACCCGGCACAGCGTGATTTTTTCCTCCCAGAGACTCTTCGTGCAACAGACACAAAGGGCAAGAGGACTTGGGACAAGAAATGGGGAGCAATGGCTTTCCTTGGCTGACACCTGCCAATCTCACCCTCGGGAATGTAAGAGGAAGCAAAAGAGACGATGGGGTCGCCTCCAAGGGTTGAAGGATCCCAACCCACACAACGGAGCCGTCATGCCTGTATTCTGTGCGGCTGTAAGGTGGAATGCCAGCGAGCTTCCTTCCTCACTGTCCTGCCCTCCTGTTCACGCTCACACTTCCCTGGTCTAACGAAGTCACCTGGCAGGTGCCCGGGCCAGCCATGCTGGGACACACTCCATAGCTGGCAGAGCCCGGCCTCACCCATAGGTGTATCTCACTGGTGCCAGGAGACCTCAGTTCACATCCCACCAACAGCTGAACGGGCTCAACCTCAAGGTCAGATCTTCAGCGGCATATTTTTGAAAACCCTTTCTCCATCTTTAACTACGTCCAGCTGAATTCTCACCTCCTCCAAGAAGCCTGCCACTCACACAGCACTTTTTACTGTCAGGATCTGCAGCACGAATGACCTAGATTTCGGGGTCACAACCTCACACGTGCAGTCACAGCAGGTGTGTGTTGTTTGACCTTCGTTTTCTCAGTGACAGAAGGGGACAGCGGGCGGCAGGTGATCGGAGTCCCCAAGCTGCCCCAGCCTCCACTACGCCCTGGAATCTTGCACTGGGACGGACTCACACTTAAAGCACCCGATGGCCCCTTGGGCTTGAGACCCTGATACATGATGTCCATTCGTAAAATCCACAGGACCCCTGCAGAAGGGTGGTGTCTGCACGCGCATGTAATAATAATACCAAACACGCCAGAGGATGCTTATGAAGCACTTAAAAAACCCCAGGTATGGGGCGCCTCGGGGGCTCAGTCGGTTAAGCGTCTGACTTCAGCTCAGGTCCCTATCTCGTGGCTTCTGGGTTTAAGCCCCGCATCGGGCTCTGTGCTGATGGCTCAGAGCCTGGAACCTGCTTCAGATTCTGTGTCTCCCTCTTTCTCTCTCTGCCCTTCCCCCACTGCGCCCTGTCTCTCTCTTACTCAAAAATAAATAAACATTTAAAAAAATTTTTTTTTCCCGAAAACACCAGGCGCTGTGCTGAGCGCTTTACACAGCTTAGACGGCCACCCTATGAAGGGCGTAGGATTATCACTCCCCTTTCAGAGCTAGGAGACGGAGGCTGAGGGAGGTAACCTACTCACAGTCACATACAAGCAGTGGATGGACAGGGATTCAAAGCTGGGCCTCTGGCCCGGGAACCTGATGTCCCGCAATACTGTAAGGCTATCACATCTCTACGCTTCGTGTCGCCCCTCAGTGGTGATGTCCTACAATGTGGTCCACAAGTGCAGGGTCACTGGACCGGGGGCAGTAGGGCTGAAATCCAACCCAATGTTCCACTGCCTAATTGCACCCATGCGCCTGCACCCCAGAGTGGGCACCCACTCCCGTCTTCCTTGATGGCTATGTGTGGGCTGCAGGTACCCCAAAGACCTGGGTGCGGCTCACCTCCCTCCATCCACACGAGGGGCCTGGAGAGAGGGGGAAGGGCTTATAAATATCAACAAAGTGAGCGTTCTCTGATTTTTATGACTATCACGCAGCATCTAGACACTGAGCAGCCATCACCAGCATTGATGACCATCTGCTCAGTCAAGGGATGCTGCCCTACTGAGTGCCACCCAGAATGTAAGGCGCAGAGGGGTGCACAGGGATGAAGCAGACATGGCCCCATCCTCCAGGGGCTCAAGGACAAGCCAGGATTGTCTGACCCCATCTTCCTGACTCTCCTGCCCCGCAGACACCCTCCCCTTGGCTCTAGCCAGACTTGGATTTTGTTTCCATCTCTTTTGGGCAGGGATTCAGCTCCCTAGGAGGCAGCGTGGCCCGCTGCCCAGCAGCAGGGTCGACAGCCACAGTGCCTAGGCTCGAATCCTGGTTCTAATGCCCACGAGAAACGCACACTCACCCTCTGTTAGGCTGTGTGCAAGGCGGGTCTTGGCTGGCATGCAGGAACTTGGATTTCGGGAAGTGACCATTTCCTGAGCAAAGGGGGTCACTGTGCCTCAACTGCTGTGTGAACGGTGTGGTTTACACCGAACGCACTCCTTCTGGGAGTCTGGAATTGTGGCACATGCCAGGCAACGGGTGCCTGTGTGCCCAGCCTCTGAGAAGGACCCTGGAGCCCGTCTCTGATGGGCTTCCTGGTAACAACACCGGATGTGTGTCAGATGTCCTACAGGATGTCGGGACACACATCAGGCGTTGTCACACCTGTTGCCGGAGAACGAAGGGCATCCTGAGTGACCCTGCTGGGAGAAGACTCTGGAAGCTGATGCCCGGTGCCCTCCAGGCCTCGCCCCATGCACCTCTGCCCTCCACTGATTTTATACCTAGGTGTGCCTCAGTTTCCCCACCTATGAAATGAAGGTGATTTAAAAACAGAACCTGTTCCCCAGAGCTGCTGTGAAGGTCACACAATTCAGCAAATGCAAACAGCTCAGAATGCCTGTCTCTGGCAGGTGCTGAAGGGGTGTGAAGTGTGGTTCTATGGCGAGTGCACACCATCTTGCCCAGACGGAGGGGCCATCTGGGAAAGTGGCCAACAGCCTCCAGCCACCCTGGGGGGCCGCAGCCCCCCAAGGCCAGCAGCCGCCCCTCCCCTGGGCTCTGAGACCAACATGGCAGCAGCATGAGGGCACACCGGGGCGTAAGGTGGCTGTCCAGCTCAAGTATTTTCTCTTACCTTTATCTTCTCTTCTGCCGTGATGGTGAAAAGGGCTTTTAGTTGAGTTCTGTTCTAGAAAAAGAAAGAAAAAGAAAACGCTTTCATCAACAGGTTTTGGGAGTCTGACACACGGGGCGTCATTTGGGGTACTTGCAACCCACCACTCCTGGAGCCGCACGGGACCTGGACTCCCGGGGGCGGGGCCTGCAGGTCTGACAGACCCTTCGGGACGGGGAGAAGGTCTGTGGAAAAGCAGAGCCTCCTTCTCGCCTGGCGGTGTGAATCCAAACACCAGTCTCCCTAACTGGTGAGAAAGGAGGAAAAGAGAGACCTCTGGTGACATCCTGGGACTGGGGTCAGGCCGGAGGAGGCAAAGGACTGACTCTGAAGCTCACAGCCGGCGACGGGGCAGCCACGGCTCCTTCCCCAGCATCGCTTCCTTCGGGAAAGGTTAGATGGCATCGGACGGCTCTGCTGAGCTCACCTCGCCGTGGGACGTGCCCGGCCCCCAAACCCCACTCCCCACGGGTCTGTCTGCTCCTCATGCCTTCGAATCTCCTCTGCTCAGGAGCTGGGGAAACGGGAAACTGCAGGATGTCAGGACAGTGATGTGTCCGAGCACGTGGCATCTGAGACGATGCATGGTGAGAACACTCTTCCTCCGGGGGACGCAGGCAGAAGGTCTGGCAACTGGGCTGGTGGTCGGAGCAGGGCTGCCAGGGCTCACACCGGGCTCCACCACTCACCAGCAGTCTGACTTTAGGCAACATATTGACTTCTCTGCGCCTCAGTCTTCTCATCTGTAAAATGGAAATCCTATTCGACTCGTGGGGTAGCCGTGAGGATTAAATGAGCTGATGTGGAATCTAGAAGCATGCTTGGTCCATGCCGGGAGCCCCGAAAGCAGTCCTGCTATTGGCTGTAGTTGGTGGTGGCGGCCATGATGGTGGTATCGTGGTGTCTAATGTGGCCTTGAGGCTTGGAGCTTGGAGCCTAGGAGCGAGGCAACCGTGTGTCGTCCTACCAGGGCCGCTGCGGAGGCCTCCCCGTCTCACCGGAGCGACGGTCCATCTACGGTGGAAACCCCGACCCCCAGCAGCAGCCCAAGCCCACTATGGGCCAGCAGGCCAACCTGACGGGGGCTTCGCAGGGAAATAAAAACACGACTAAGACCTCTTTTAGGGGGGAAGGGAAATGTTTTTTAAAAAACATGAGTCTTTAAGAAAAGACAACGTGAAGCAGTCACTCGTGCCTTCCTGTTCCTGAACTGCCTCTGTTTTGGGATACGCATGGTGCCCTGAGAGTTCAGACGCCCGAGGCCGCGTTCAGAAGCGCACGTGTAGTTAACGTTGTCCTGCCCATCGCTGCCTCCTGCCAGTGTTGTCCGACACCCAAGGTCTAAGCCGAGAGACGCTTCAATCAGGTGTGTGACGAGGCTTGACTTCATCTCTTTGCAAAACGTAAACCCTCAGCCCTGGGCTTCCTGCCGGGACGTCAGGGCCTGAGGAACACGCTTCACTGATTTTTCGTTTTTAGTGTTTATTTATTTTGAGAGAGCAAGAGAGAGAGAATCCCAAGCGGGCTCCGCACTGTCAGCGCAGAGCCTGGCTTGAACTCATGAACCGTGAGATCATGAGAGTCAAAGTCAAGAGTCAGACACTCAACCAGCTGAGGCACCCTGGCACCCCAAGGAACACACTTTAGGTCACAGCATGAAGTCAGAAAACATGGACCAAACCAAATACAGACCTGACTGCATAACGTGTCAGGTGGGCGGGAAGTTCACTGGATCTATCATAAGATACTTGACATGAACGTTCTAGGTCTTTCCCTCTCAACCACGTGTCGCCGAGGGCCTGTTTTATCTAACCCTGCGTGAAGGTGGGGTACGTGTGTGTGTGAGAAACAGCTTCCCGATCCAAACACAGCACACCTCGGGCTGCACCCCTCCTGCTAAGGGAATTGGAGGGTGGGAACGAGAGTTGGTCCCCCCTTATCTGCCAGGGACGCCTTCCAGGACCCCCAGCGGATGCCGGAAACCACACGAGGTGCTGTATTTTGTTCCTGTGCATATATACGGTGTAAGTGATCAATGAGGCGCTGTAAGAGACTGACAACAATAACTAAGAGTAGAACACTTCTAACAACAGAGCGTAGTTAAAAGTTATGTGAATATCATCTCTCTCTCTCTCTCTCTCTCTCTCTGTCTCTCTGTCTCTCGAAAAGCCTTCTGCCTTGTACTCGCCCGTCAGTTGGGGAAGACGTGAAGACTCCACACCCTGGGACGAGATGAAGGAGGGGAATGGTCTTGTGACATCGTCTCCGGCTTCTACTGACCCGAGCACACATCCGAAGGAGCGTCAGGACCAGCCCAGGGTAACTGCCAGCTCAGGAAACCAAACCACGACGAGGCAGGAGGCCCGCTGTGCTCCACAGCCGCCTCCGGGACTCGCCTGCAAACCTCACGCAAGAGGCAGAACGAGAAGAGATCCTTCCTCCTCCCGTTATTGTTGAGACGGGGACACTGGAGCCCAGTGAGACTCGCCGCTTCTGACACACGGCCGGGGGCGGCTCCCAGGCTCCACAGGGCCGGAAGTAGCCTCCACTCTCCTGAAGGGTTGCATCCTGCGGAGCACTCGCCTGTTTAAATAGTTGTCATTTTCCCCCCTCCTGTCATACACGTCTGGAGAGGGACTGACCGGCAGAGCCAACCATGTCTGCATGTGCAGCCACTAGAAGTCTCACTCGGAATTTGGGTCATTGTCAGTCCCAAATGCACTTGACCTTCTCTACGTCATGGACGAAATCCTAGCAGTCCCCTGGCGGACTGTGACGTCCAACCGGACATGACCTGAGGACTCGGTACAGGAGCCGCTGGTCCACCTCCAGCACTCGCTCACCCACGTGGCGAGCCCGGGCCTCCAGGACCCGTCTCCATGGCAGGATCGAGGTCAGGGCCATGCTGACCGTCTACCAGAGCCGGCAGGCAGGAGCCCTGAATGACCGGTGAAGCTCAGAATTCTGGAACCTCCAGGGGGGTAGGTGGCCACTTCCTCTCCATCTGCAGAACTGCCCAGAGAGCCCCCTGACGGTCTGGAAGGGGTAGGAAATTGCAGATCATTGCATAGAGATGCATCTCAGCCTCTCAGAAGACTGGAGACATTGATAGAATCATCTCCATCTTCTTGATGAGAAAACGTTCAGAGATGTTAAAAAATCAAAGAGGAGCAACTGTGGGGCTCAGTTGGTTAGGCATCTGACCCTTGATTTCAGCTCAGGTCATGACTGCACTGTTTGTGGGTTCAAGCCCTGCACTGGGCTCTGTGCTGACAGCATAAAGCCTCCTTGGGAGTCTCTCTCCCTCTCCCTGCCCCTCCCCAACTCGTGCCCACCCTCCCTCCCTCTCTCTCAAACTGAACAAACTTAAAAAGAAACTTGCCCAGGGGTGCCTGGGTGACTCAGTCAGTTAAGCATCTGACTTCAGCTCAGGTCATGATCTCATGGTTCATGGGTTTGAGCCCCACGTCAGGCTCTGTGCTGACAGCTAGCTCAGAGCTTGGAGCCTGCTTCAGATTCTGCGTCTCCCTCCCTCTCTCTCTCTGCCCCTCCCCTGCTCGCCGCTGTCTCTCTCTGTCTCTCAAAAACACATAAATCTTAAAAAAAAAAGTTTTTTTAAACTTGCCTGAGATTCATTAGTTTACGGATTTTCTCACTCATTTATTCAACGACTATGTGCTGAGTATTCACCACGCAGGGGTCCGTTCCTGGCACTGAGCACCCAAATGTCCACAGGAAAGAAGGTCCCTAGTCCTACGGAACTAGTGGGGTTTCTTAGGGAAACAAAGTCAGTATGACAGACAACGCACAAGCAAAGGGACAGACGGACCCATCAAGGTCCAGCGACCTGGGCAGGCACCTTCCTAGGGCACGCCCCAGGGGCGTGAGGTCTGAACATTCCAGTACAAGGAGGCAGAGGCGTCCAGCTTCACTGAGCTTCTGAGTTTTCCCTTCACTGGTGGTTTCTGTCCCCTTCTTAAATTCTGACTTGAACTTCCTCGGTTTCCTGTCCTCTGAAACCAGGATGGGCGTTCTTCTGGGTCACTCTGCCACTATTTCTGCATCCTTCTTCGTCCTCTGTTCTCAACATCGTACCTGATTATTTTCTGAGACATTTATCTCTTCTGTCAGGTCTTCACCTTTCTGGAAACTTTCTTCTTACCTCATTTTGTCTAGGATTGTTTTTTTCTCAGTGCAGCAGCAAAGCCGCACACGGGTCCATCAGCCTCAGGTGGACGGAGCCGGAAGCTGTGCGGTCTGATTAGGTCTGTGATGTGACCTGGGGCAGCCCCGCCCCGAGCCTCCTTTTCCCATCTGGTACAAGGGACCTTCTCCAGGGGCCGCAGTCCTCACAAGGTGTCCAATGTACCCAGAGCAGAAGGTCCCTGAGGACAAGGACGCACGCTCCTGTGTGTCCCCAGAGTGTGCGCAGCGCCCCTGGGGTGACCCTCAACCAGCCATCCTCACTGCACACGCAGGTCAAGAGGGGACTGAAGAGTGAAGACACGAAGGGTCATGGTGTCCCAGGCGGAATCATGTCCCCTCAGAACCCAGCGCCCAGCCCCTGACAACGCGACTGTATCTGGAGGAGGGGCTTTCCCAGAGGTGATTCACCAGAAATGAGGCCGTTAGGGTGGACCGGGATCCAACCGGACGAGTGTCCTTACAGGAGAGGGTCAGGACGCCGACGCACGGAGGGACGACCGCGTGAGGGCACGGGGAGAAGATGGCCGTCTACACAGCAGGGAGACAGGCCTCGGAAGGAACCAAACGCCCACACCTTGATCTCAGACTTCCAGCCCAGGAGCACGTGAAAAATAGACTTCTGTTTGTTGTCAAGCCACCTTGTCTGTGGAACGTGGCCAAGGCAGCTCACAGGAATCATATAGACAGTGACTCCTGGCCGAGTGCCTCTTATATGCAAGACACAGGGACAACGAATTAGGCTACCAATGGCTTGTCTTCATAATAACCCATGTCGGGCCCACAGGACGTGAGTCATTAAGGTCCCAATGAGATGCTCAGGGAGCCAGGTTCACGGCCAAGTGTGTGAGATCCCAGGGCCCACGGACTCATGTGGAATTCAGGATCACTGAAGGAAGGAAGGAGAGAGGGTAGAGAGGAGGGAGGGAAGGAAGGAGGAGGAAAAGAAGGAGCTAACGGATACTGTGCCCTCAGGGTCCATGCTCCCGAACCCAGAGCGACGCGACAGAAATCAAAGTAACGGGGAAATACCAGTGCTGAGCTTGGCAGGGTGAGCCAGGCAGGAAGCGCCAGGACGTCTCCGCTCCCAAAGTCTCCGGCCCGGATGGAGGCTGTGTAGCTGACCGAGAACGCGTCTCCAACTGCTCAGAAAGAAAGCAGGAGTGAGTCCAGAGGGGCCCCCTCCACCGCAGCCCCGACAAGCCACGCATCCACGGAAGCCGCCATCATCACCGACGTGGGCAGCAGGGCGCCGCTGGGGCTCAGGGGCCTGTCACGGGGACGGTGAACTGCACATGCCCACTCTGGGGTCCCTCTTTTGTCACCTGGAAGAGGGTGTCAGCAGGTGTTTTGTCTTGCCTGGACGTCCAGCCCCGTCCAGCACTGCCCGGAACAGGGCGGGCCCGTCTTCCTAGTCCAGGAAAGGACTTGGGAAGTCACTCACACACTCGGGAGATCCAGACCCTTTGTGTTTTGTGTGGAGTCCAGATGAGGGCCTACTTATCCCCCCACCAATTCTTTTTTTTCTTTTACCGTTTTATTTATTTTTGAAAGAAAGAGACAGTGTGAGCAGGGGAGGGGCAGAGAGAGAGGGAGATACAGAATCAGAAGCAGCTCCAGGCTCTGAGCTGTCAGCACAAAGCCCGACGCGGGGCTTGAACTTACGGACCTCGAGATCATGACCTGAGCCAAAGTCAGACGCTTAACCGACTGAGCCGTCCAGGCGCCCCAGTACTTCCTCCCTTCTTATTGTGAGTATACTCCATTGTGGGGACAGACCACACTTTGTTTATGTGACAGTCTCCCATGTTCCCTGATTCCGGAATTTTTTAGATGTGAGGCGTGTGCGAAACCTGGTGTTCTCATTCAGCTTCCGAGACACAGGATCTGCATCCTTTCTGCTGCCAACGGGACCCCAACTCTTTCTAGACAGTTACAGCCCTCCAGTGGGAGGGGGGTTGACAGAATAAAATATTAGGAGGATGGTGTGGGGAGTTTTAATTTAATTTGAGAAAACTGGACTTTGGATTTCAAACTTACAAGGGCAAAGATTCTGATCTCAGAATTCCTTTCGTACTTGACTATATTTGGGCTTCAATTTGTAGGGACTCACTCCTAAAGTTGTCATTTCTCCCTGAGAATTTGCATAAGGGAGGTGCTGGGAGATCTTTATGCCTATGAGCTCAGGGCTGTCCCTCAACCGCGCTGCAAAATCCCGATGCACCTCGCTGATGGGGGTGGCAGGACGTGCCCGAATGGCTGTTAGGATCAGGGGGAGCTCCCAGCCCTGGGTGTAGAGCACCCTCTGAGTTTTCTGATCAGATGATGCTCTGAGTCATTCCTGAAGTCTTCCCGAGACAGAACCCC
>PJEM01016012.1:0-27573 GCA_004023845.1 Helogale parvula | reverse complement strand
GGGTTGCCTGGGTGGCTTCAGCTAGTTAAATGTCTGACTCTCGATGTCAGCTCAGGTCATGATCTTACAGTTTCATGAGTTTGAGCCCTGCATTGGGCTCTGTGCTGACAGTGCAGAGCCTGCTTGGGATTCTCTGTGTCCATCTCTTGTCTCTCTCTGCCCCTCCCCTATTCTCACTGTCTCTGTCTCTCTCAAAATAAATAAACTTAAAAAAAAAAAGATTCTCTCTCTCCCTCTGGTTCCTCCAACTCACACGCACCTGCTTATGCACTCTCTTTCAAAAATAAAAATAAAATGATTGTGTTAAAGTGTGCATAAGACAATCTATCATCGTAACCGTTTTTAAGTGTACTATTAAGTGGCATTAAGTACACGCACTATTTGCTTAAAACATTTTTTTAATGTTTATATTTGAGACAGAGCATTAGTAGGGGAGAGGCAGAGAGAGACAAACACATACGGAATGTGAAGCAGGCTCCAGGCTCTCAGCTGTTAGCCCAGAGCCCAGTGCAGGGCTCAGACCCACAAACCGCAAGATCACGACCTGAACCAAAGTCGGACGCTTAACCAACTGAGCCCCCCAGGCGCCCCAAATACACTCATTATTGTGCAGCTAACATCCAACTCCAGAACCTTTTCATCCTGCGAAATTAAAGTGTGCCCATTAAACAACTCGCATTTCCCCCTCCATCCCTCCCCCCTCCCCCCTCCCCATTCCCTGACAACTCTGTCTCTGTGACTTTGATGACTTTGAGTACGTCCTTTGAATGGAATCCTAGAGCCTTGTCCTCCTCTGACTGGCCTGTTTTACTTGACATAATCAGGATTCATGTATCCTGGAGCATGTGTCAGAATTTTTTTCCCTTTCTAAGGCTGAATAATATTCCATTGTGTGCATATACTGCATTTGCTTATCCCTGCCCCCGGCTTTGGACACTATTTTTAATTCTTTTGGGGGAACTTCTATACTGTTCTGCAGTGACTGTGCTCTTTCCTTAAATTCCTAGCGATGGTGCACAAGGGTACCAGGGTCCACACACCCTTGCCAACATTGTTTTATTGGTAGTAGCCATCCTCATAGGTATGAGGTGGTTGCACACTTTTTGGGGGGGTCTGTCATGACGTATCTGCATAGATCGCGGACTGCTCAGAGCCTTAGTGAAGGCTGTGCATCTGGATTAAGGCAGAAGGGGGGTGTGTTCATTTTTTCAGCATGTCCTGTTTGCTAAGTAATGCTGTACATTTTGTTACACAAAATCGCTTTGTTGGTCCCCACCTCGCCTTCCAGGTTGAGAGGCAGTGGGAGAATAGAGGAACTTGAGGGGTCCAGTTGTGGGTTCAGTGACTGAGCAGAAATTATAGCCCTCAGTTGGGCTGGTAGCATCTTCTTGGCCCCTTAGCGAATTGATGTCCTCCAGGAGAAGACCCCTCCTGTCTTGGGGGAAGCGCACTGCCCTGGGCACGCAGTCAGGTTGCAGCGTGATGAGGTGCGGGGGAAGCGGGACAGACAGCCCCCCAGGGTCTCTGAGTGCCTGCTCTGCTTGGTGCTGGAGAGAGGCGATCACCATCTTCTGCGAGTTTCCACTGAGAGGGAGATAAACATGTCATTTCAGTGCCCAGGGGAGTCTGTGATAGAAGTGGGGACAAGGCCCATGGGAGGCTCAGAGAGCAGAAGGAAGGTTTCCGAGAGGCGCTGCCTGAACCTCTTTTGAAAGATTTTTATGAAGTTTATTTATTTATTTAGAGAGAGAGACAGAATAGGCAGGGGAGGGGCAGAGAGAGGGAGAGAGAATCCCAAGCAGATTCTGCACTGTCAGTATGGAGCCCGATGTGGGGCCCGAACTCGCAAAGCATGAGATCAAGACCTGAGCCGAAACCAAGAGGCGGACATTTAACCCACCAAGCCACCCAGGTGCCCCTGCTTGAACCTGGTTTTGATGGATGAATAGGAGCTGGCCAGAAAGACCGAGAACGGAGCTGGAGGGCGCCAGCCATTGGGCTTGTTACTGAACTTCATCAGATGTGTGCTTTTGTGTGAGAGAATGTCCCAAGGGCTCTTTGGTTTCCAAACTTGATAGATTTAGGGAGGAGGGTGTGAGTTGGCCCCCGCCTCAGAGCCGCACCAGGGGACAGGACGGTGTAGGTAAAGGGGAGGGGGGCAGCCTTTCGGGTATGGTCTCCCAGAAGCCCCGTTGCAGTCCCATTGTGGTGGTTGGAAGGAGGCCTTTGAGAAGACCCACGCACCCTGGCAGCCTTCCAGTGGTGTAGACAGAGGAGGAAGGGGTTCCCTGGGGTGACCAAGGGCCTTCCGCAGCAGGGGCCAGCGGTCAGCCCCCGGTCTCTGCGCTCTCTGCCCCAGAGGCTGCCTGCTCTTTATTTATTTATTTTGTCTGCCAACTGTTTGTTTATTTACCTTTCAGTGAATGGGAATTGACCCGTGCGCTCCTTCTTGTTAAAAATTAGACAATGCGAAGTGTCTTTTGAATAAAGTGTGAGGCCCCCACTTTCCCACCCCCACTCGGCTCCCCAGAGGCAACCCTGTCAGCTGCTTAGCGTGTGGTCCTTGTGCCCTGAAGTTCCTTTTGTAGGATGGGATCCTGCTGTAGGTTTCATTTTACAGCCTGCTATGGTCATGGCTTTGTAGGTTATGGAGCGTGTTCCGCTGCACTGCATCCAGCATAGCGCTCCTTAGAATGGATCAGCAGTTTATAGAGCCGTGCCCCTACTCGGAGGCAGTGGATTTTCATCCTCGTAAACAATGCTCTGGCAATGGGTCTTGGTACACTTACACATTTCTTTGGTTTAGATTCGCAGAAGGAAAAGCCTGGGTCAGACTGTTGGCGCAAATGAAACTGACAAGAGTGCCTGTTTTCCATCACCCTCACCCGTGCTGCGTGTCCTCCCCATTTCTGCACATCTGCGGAGGGAAAAGGCATTTGTTGGTGGTGGTTTGTGCTCCCAGAAGGGAAAACGGAGACGTGTGGATGAAAGCTTGCCGCCTTCGCCTTCGGCTGACTTCCTTCTGGAGCGCCACGTAGTATGGAAATGCAGAGCAGAGAATGCCTGCTGGCAGAGCTGCCGGGACGCTCTGTTCCTCCCGCGTCCTCCCTCTGCCTTCTGTCAGGCCGGCCAGGACCTTTGCTTTTCTTATTGAAGGTTTTGCTCCTAAGAACCCTTTTGGTCAGCAGTATTTAGTTGGCTTTTATAGGACGTATATCGTGCCTCATTTCTTGGCCCTGCCTGCCAGCTGTGAGGGACAGCTCCTGGGCGGCGATTTTGATGCCCTCACTCCCGCTCCCCTGCACGCTCCTAGTGACACGTGAGCCTGGAGAATCCACAGGGTCTCCCTCCTTGTCCCTAACCCAATACAGTAAACTGAAGTCGGGCGTTTTGCACACACACCCTTTCATGAGGGGCAGAACAGAGGAGTAAGACTCTGGTTTCCTCCACACCTGAGGAGCATTGTCAAAGACCGGGTTTTTGCTTTGGTCCTCTGCCAGAGAGCCCAGGTGTGGGTGAGGGGGGATTGCCCTTCGTTGAAGGTTGCTGGCCGTTTCTCCTTGCAGCAGCCTCTAAGGCACGCACTGGTGTTATTTTCTCTGATTTATAGCGAGGCTGAGTCACATGCCAGAGACCTCCCAGGGAGGAAGTGACAGAGCCAAGACACAGACCCAAGTTGGCTGTAAAGCGCTGTCCCTGCTCATAGGTTGGCTCCAGGCAGATCACAAGAGATGCCATCCCAGAGATCCTCTGCTTAGAGGCGAAGAGAAACGAGGACCTCCTTCCTAGTGGCCTTCTGGGTCTCCTGGTCACGTGGAGGAAACCTCAGTATCTCCTCCTTCCTTTTCCCGCATGTATAGGCTTGGCCTGGGGTTTCCTGGATACCAGCGTTTCCATGAACTCCTGGGGGACCACCTTCATGATTTTCACGTATGCAGGGGTCACCTGGGCTGCTATCTATAGGATATTTTCTTTATGTTGAGTCACTTTTTGTACATGGGCAAATTTGCTTTTTAAAGGACCTTTGGCACTCCTGTAAATTGAAAACTGGTTCCACTTGGCAGTAATCCAAAATACCATAAAAATAAATACATACAGAGAGAGCAAAACAAGCTTATTCTGGCTGGATCCTCTTGCCTTCCTAAGGCTCCCAGCTGAGGCCCCCTTCCTGGTTAGAACAGGGAGCATTCGTAGTGTTGGAGCAGCCGAACTAGGGCAGGAGCAGGAGAGTCTCAAGAGAACGGATTCCGTGTTTGAACACCACCTCCCTGGCCCACTTAAAGTCACCCGCTGGTGGTCCGGCCTCCTCTTCAAGGAGTGCTCCGCTAGCTTCCGGCCACCCTGGGTCGTGCCTGGATCGAGGCACCCTGCCTGTTTCTGAGCCTTGGCTTCCGCCCTTGCCTCCACCAGCGTGGCTCTCCTCTCTGCGTCTCTTGCTTCCATGGTCAGGTTCAGCTCCTCCTTCAAGGTGTGGTTCAAATGCCACACTTACGAAGACATGGCCTCTGATCCCAGAGCAACTGTCGTCCTCACCCCAGATGTCCTGGTTACTCCAGTTACATTTTTCATAGATCCATCCGGGTATCCTGGCACAGGTCAGATTATAGAGTAGGGTGTGTGCGTGTGTGCGCGCGCATGCCTGCGTGTGTGTGTGTGTATGTGTGTGTGTGTTTATCCTATGTGCTGACTGAGCTGTGGGAAGGGTGCTTTGTAGAGTTTATTCTCTAACTCAACCCAGAGCCCCTGTGGGTGGGACAGACTCTTGACAGAAGTGAAGCCTCAGGACGTGCTGTTCCCTGCGCTGAGCCTGGTGCTCTGCCATGCTAGGTGTCCAGGCCATGTGGCTGGTGAGCTGGATCCTCCTGGCTGGTGTGCCACAACTGCCACTCTTGGCTCTGGAGCGGCACCTAGCGCTGGGAGGAGGTGGGCATGGGGACCCTGAGGGCAGGGGGCTAGCACAGCCATCTAGGGTAGAAAGCACGTGTGGGAGAAACGCAGGGCCTGAAGCCCTCGTGGAAGGTCCCAGCAGTATCAGACCGTATCAGAGTCAGGTCCTCTGTAGATGCCCGGGGGCCGTGATGTTCTCTTGGCTTTGACATGCTTTGGCCTCCTGGCTCCAGCTCCCCAGTCACCTGCTCTTTGGGACAGTCTGCTCCTCATGTGGCCCCCTCTGGCATTTTGGTCCCCGCTTGGCACTGTCACTTTGGCATTCCCCAGGACCCACTGTCAGTAGGCCTGGCTCTGTGCGCCTACCCCGCCCCCAGAGTCCGCATGCTTACATCTCATGGCCTGGCTGGCTTTGGTCCAGAGGGTATGGGAGGGAGGCTGTGCGTCCAGGGTGAGGTGGCCGGTGAGGGCGAGAGAACGACAGGCTCCATCGCTTTCCCTCTGCTCTGCTGCTCTCCCTCGTGGCAAGAGTGGGTGTGACTGGTGAGGAGAGGCCCAGGGCTGCTGAGCCCAGGAGCGCTCCTGCTGTGAAAATGAGCCTGTTCCCTCACTTGCCTGAAGCCCCGTGTGGGCTGGTGGGGCCCGGAGAGCTGTGGCCTCCCCTGCTGCCTTCCGCACCTCTTCCTGGGTAGGGCGGGGTGGCATTCATCAGTATACTGAGCGCCTGATTTCAGTGAAAGGCCAGTGCGTAGAATTTAGTTCAGTGGTCTTTCAAGATGAAACTGTTAGACTGGAGAACTTAATGGAAGTTGAAGGTAGTGCCAGGATACAGGCATCTAATGTCTCTGTGCCTCAGTTTCCTCAGTTATGACTACCGTGTATCTCTTAGCTCAAATTGGATAATGCATGTAACGCATTTGACTCATTAAATGGTCTTTTCCACCATCAATGTTTCTAAGGGTGCCCAACTGGCTCAGTCAGTGGAGCGTGCAATTCTTGATTTCAGGGTCGTGAGTTCGAGCCTCACATTGGGGGTAGAGGTTACTTAAAAATAAAATCTTGGAGCACCTGGGAGGCTCAGTGGGTTGAGCGTCTGACTTCAGCTTAGATTATGATCTCACTGTTCATGGGTTCGAGGCCCACTGATGTCGGTGCAGAGCTGGCGTCGGACCCTCGTCCCCTTCTTTCTCTGCCTCTCCCTGCTCACATGCTGCCTCTCAAAAATAAACATTTTTAAAAATAATAAAATCCTTAGGGGCACCCAGGTGGCTCAGTAGGTTCAGTGTCTGACTCTTGGTTTCAGCTAAGGTTATAGCTCATAGTTTGTGAGTTTGAGCCTGGAGTCGGGCTCTGGGCTTACAGTGCAGAGCCTGTTTGGGATTCTCGCTCTTTCCTTTTCTCTGCCCCTCCCCTTCCTCCCTCAAACTAAATAAATAAACTTAAAATCTTTGTTTTATTTTTTTAATGTTTATTTTTGTGTATGTATGAGAGAGAGAGAGGCAAAGCACAAGCGGGGTAGGGGAAGGAGTCATAAAATCTGAAGCAGGGTCCAGGCTCTGAGCTGCCAGCACAGAGCCCGACGCAGGGCTCGAACTTTAGCCGTGAGGTCATGACCTGAGCCGATACCGAGAGTTGGCACTTAACCGACTGAGCCACCCAAGTCCCCCATAAATCTTTGAAGTTTCTGAAATGAATGAGTTTGGAAAGTGTTGCTGGGAAGAGTACATACTGGCTTGTTTTTAATGGAACAGAAGTTTTAATAGTCTGACCTATTGTGCTGCAGAGAAGTTAAAAATACAGTACAGGGGTGCCTGGGTGGCTCAGTCGGTTAGGCCTCCGACTTCGGCTCAGGTCAGATCTCACGTTCGTGGGTTCGAGCCCCACGTCAGGCTCTGTTCTGACAGCTCAGAGCCCGGAGCCTGCTTCCAGTTCTGTCTCCTTCTCTCTCTGCCCCTCCCCCTCTCATGCTCTGTCTCTCTCTCTATCAAAAATAAATAAAACATTAAAAAAATTAAAAAAAAATAGAGTACAATACATGTACTTTCTGGAAAGAACAAAACTTTGATGTCAGACAAACTTCAGTTTGAGTTTCAGCTCTACTAAACTGTTTGACCCTCAGCTTCCGTATCTGTAAAATGGGGATACTGCTTTTTTTTTTAATGTTTACTTATTTATTTTGAGTGAGAGAGAGAGAGCATGCACAAGCAGGGGAGGGGCAGTGAGCACAGAGAGAGAGAGAGAGAGAGAGAGAGAGAGAGAGAGAATCCCAAGCAGGCTCCACATAGTACAGGACCTGACTCGAGACTCGATCTCATTAACCCTGAATGAGATCATGACCTGAGCCGAAATCAAGAGTCTGATGCTTACTCAGCTGAGCCACCCAGGCGCCTCACTAGTTCTACTTTTTAAAGAGCATGTACGGGTATGAGATGTTTGATGGAGGTCAAAATATCACAGCCCGAGTGGCTTAAAATATATTTTCTCATGGTTTTGGAGGTGAGAATTTAAAGATCGAAGTGTCTGCAAGTTTGGTGTCTCTTGAGGCCTCTCTCCTTGGCTTACAGATGGCTGCCTCCCTGCTGTGTCCTCCCGTGGCCTAACGCCGTTTGGACGTATCCCTGGTGCCTCTTGGTGTGTCCAGATTTCCTCTTCAAGGTCACCAGTCAGTCTGGGTTAGAGCCCACTCTAGTGGCTTCATTTTACCTTTACCATTATTTTAAAGACTTATCTCCAAATATAGCCACGTTTAACATATGAATTTCATGGAGCGTCGGGCAGGGGGTTAGTGCACATACAATCCAGTCCGTGACATTTCGCACAACAGCTCAGTAGATGCTGGCTAGCTTTTCCTATTTAACTCTGTGCTCTTGAATTCCTTACTGTTCCTTGCTGCAGATTGTATCTCGTGCGTGTGGTTGTGCTGTTCACTATCTTCCTAACCCCCAGGCACTTTCTGTTAAAATTAGACCAATATGGTAGGCTCACATTTAGAGACCAAACAGGCTGCCTTCAGCTCTAGACCAGCTCTAAGGGTCAGTAACTCATTGTTCAGCAAAACCCAGGCTTAACTTTGTAAAGTTAGCGAAGGATTGTGCTTGAAGTGTATAAAAATTAAGATAAAAGGGAAGCCTAACAAAAGTGCTAATAAACATTGAATTCGGTGCAACATTATGGTAAGTAAAGGACACCAGACTCAAAAGGCCGCATACTGTATGATCCCATCTGTATGAAATGCCCAGGATAGGCTAGTCTGTATAGTGAGCAGATTCGTGGTGGTTGGGGGGGCTGGGGCGAGGCGGGAATGGGCAGTGACTGCTGCTGATGGGCACAGCGTTTGCTTTTTTTGGGTTGAGGAAAATATCCTGGAATTAGGTGGTGGTGATGGATGCACAGCTCTGTGAATATACTAAAACCCACTGAATTGTACCACTTGAAAAGGGTAAATTTTATGGTATGTGAATTACATCTCAGTAAAGCTGCTATAAAAAATTGAATTAGGGTGGTGGCAGGCTTATGCGAATGGCTTTTCTTCTTTTCTCTGTTCCTTAAGTTTTCTGTAATTAGTTTTTTAAAGTGGAGAAACCCAGAGTCCTACATCTCATAAAGATTACTTGGGATCCAATTTTGTGTGGTGCTGAATGCTAGCAACGCAAAGAAAATCCCCATGAAATATCAAGGGGTCACTTTTTCTCCTAAAATATCAACCACTGACTAAGATTTACAGGCCTATAAATAGAGAGGAAAGTGGGTTTGTATGTGCTGAAGCTTAATAATGAATTTGATGAGCTGTAATGTGTGTCTCCTAAGAGAGGGTCTGTCTTCTCGTCAATAGCAGATCTGTGGTTTGTAGCAGTGTTAGCTCTTCTTTGTGTGACGGAGTCCAAACGGTGTCGGGCATTGAAATCCAAGCTTGTTTCCTTGTGTGTGTGTTCTCTCAGAGAACTGCTGGCTCCCAGTTTGACGTTGTTTTCAATCTGAGAGATTTCCGAGCCGTATATATTTTTAATATATGTTAAATAATTCACCCAGGAGCGTGCGCGCGCGTGTGTATTGAAACATTGATGGCTGCCTCACTTCCAATCCGACTGTTTCTCCTCGATTTTTAACCTCGTTGGCCCTATAGGCAGTCTGTTTCTTGGTTAATGACATCAAATCATCTTTGAAAGAAGAGCTAAAGACTTTTGCATTATCTTTTGCCAGTTTCCGCTTTAAATCCACCCTTTGGTATTTGCAAAGGTCAGATGAGCTATTTTGGTGTCCACGGCCCTGATTAATGGGAAATCATACATTTCCATTGGCCCCCGAGGATGAAGGATTAGTGTGGCGGCGGCGGCGGCGGCAGGCAGCATCTGCTGTAATGTCAGAAGCGTGGTGTTGGGAATTGCAGGAGCAGCAGGCCCATGAAAAATGCAGGAGGAGGGAAGCTCCTCCAGCGCTAGCCCCTGACGAGTTCTCCTCCGTTTGCAATCATGCAAACATCTCCAGGAGCATTTGTTCTCCTCCGTTAAGCCTTGTCGCTAAGAATTTAATATGGAGAGCACAAGTGCCCTTTCCCTGGGAGGGCTGTGGGCCCTGTGCGGAGGTCTCTCGTTACCTGCCAGAAGGTTCCTCGGTTCCCCGAGAGCCGGCGTGTTTGTGTTCAGCTTTTTACCCTTCCTTGTAGGAGACGTCGGTTTTATTCCAAGTTAAATAAAAATCATTGTGTTGGCTCCCAGATTTTCACAAGGAAAGCAGGTGCCTGGTGCGTTGTGGGGAATAACTGAAAACGGGCATTGCTGTCCCCGCCCAGGAGCAGATGGTCTGCGTCAGTTCATCTTGTGACCTTTCTTTGCTTCTAAGACACGAATCTCTGAGCCCACGGATCATAAATATTCTCTAGGTTTGCAGCCACAGAGGCAAGGGGAGTGTCAAGCTGTCGTTCTCATTTTCCGTTTGTCTGGAACCTTTGGAAGGAAACCGTTACGGCATTTGTAGGCACTAAATAAGCCTCCAGCAACCACGGGCTTTACAGACACATGAAGGGCACCGGAGCAAGGCTGCCTCAGCCTGGGTCAGGAAGAGGCCCTCTGCTCGGCGTCCTGCCGTCTTCCCCTGTCCAGTCACCAGGCAGCCTGTTCTGGAAGCCACTTCGTGCCAGGCACTGTGAAGGCTGGCATAACCTCTGCCGGCCTGTCCAGGAGCCACAGTGTTGAAGACACTAATAGTGATAATAGCCATCATGTATTGATCAGCTGCTGTATTGCTGGGGAGCGATGAGAGGCGTGTCCTCTCCCTGCCCTAGAGCCTCCGTTCTCATCAAGAGGCAGTCCCACAAACCGGTGCAGCATGAGGGTGCCCTGATAACAGGGCTGTGCTGCAGCAGTGAACAGGTGACATCTGAGCTGGTCCCCTGCGGGGCTCCGAAGGAGTGGGTGGGGCATGCTAGAAAGAGGGGACATCAGAGAAAAGGCACTGCTGGGGGTGCAGCTAGACTGCAGGCTCTGGTGCCTACATGTGGACCTGGTGAGGGGGGAGGCGGCACTGAGGGCTGCTGAATGACAGTCACCCTGAGAGCAGGATGAAGAGGGCAGATGTTATCTGGAGTTAATGGGGGAGCTCAGGGAGGTTTTTAGTGTGCAGGGGAGCATGTGATCAGATTTTTGTTGGGGGAGATCACCCCATTGGGGGTGGTGTTGAGGGTGGGCTGTAGGAGGGGAGACCAGGAGGGAGGCCAGCGAGGGCCGCAGGAGCAATCCCCAAGAGAGCCCAGGAGGTGGTCTGAGCCGCCTTTTTGTTGCACTCACTGCACCTTCCCCCTCATTCTCCTTTCTTTTTTTTAATGTGTATTTTGAGAGACGCGGGGGTGGACAGAGGATGGGCTTTGCGCTGACAGCAGAGAGCCCAATGCGGGGTTCAATCTCATGAACTGTGAGATCATGACCTGAGCGGAAGTCTTGCGCTTAACTGACTGAGCCACCCAGGCGCCCCCACTTCAGATCATCCAGATCCTTTCCACACCCTGGTCCTGCTTCCTTCCTGAGGCCTTTTCTGGACTTGCCAAGAAGGAGGTCTCCCCTTCCCTGCACCCCCACACCAGCGTGGGCTGGCGTCGTTTGACCCTTAGCGGAGACTTCCTGCCTCTCAGAACTCCTTGATTCAGACTAGCAGCACTTGGGCCCTCGAGTGATGCCTGTCCCCTCGTGGGGCTGGACGGTGTGGTGCAGGAGGACAGGAGGAGGACTTCAAGGCGATGATTACAGTGGATGGGAGGGGACTCAGAATGTGGGGACCGACACACCTCTGCTTGAGACTCACTCTGCCTTACACATTCTCTGGGAGGTGAAGTGATTTTTTTTTTGTTTGTACTTTTTGTTGTGGATGATTTCAAACATAAACGAGAGCAGCGTGACCAGTGTAGTGCATTCCTATGTACGTGCCCAGGACTTGGCTACAGTGGTTCTCAACGTCTGGTCCATCCGACTTCTTTAATCTCATTGCCTCACCCGCCCCATTATTCTGAGATTCCAGACCTTGTATAACTTCCTCCGTAAACACTGAAGTACGTGTCTCTAGGTGCGCTTGGGGGAGTCTGAGCTGTCTGAGCCCCAGCCTTCTCGCCTGTACCATGGGAATGACCGTCTCCTCCTTCAGGGCTGGTGTAAGGCGTGTGAAGACCTTCACCAGGATCTTAGTAATTGTCTTTTACTTACAACCTGCTGGGCACCAGGCAGTGTCACGGCACTGAGAGCACAGCCGCGGGGACAGACGGTCCCAGGGCCCTCTCTCAGCCCCAGCCCCACCTCCTGTGTCTTCCGGGCACATTTCTTAGTCTGAGCCTCGTGTCCTCATCTTTAAACAGGGAGGCAGTGGTCGCTACCTCCTAGGGTAGTTCTAAGGTTGAAATGGGACTATGTATCAGCACTTAATAAGCTTTCTTACACAGTAGTTATTTTTTAATTTATCCTTTGGTAGTTGTTATTTGGAACATCCCTTAAATACAGATCTTATTTCTGATCTCCTAGCAGTCCTGCAAAGTTTTAGTTACTGTGCCCCATTTTACAAATGCAATGATGGAGGCTTAAAACCGAGACGAAGTGACTTTGCCTGAGTTCTTGAGGCACATAAATGGTAGAGCCAGGAGTTTGCGCCCAGGTCTGGCTGCCCCTGAGACCTCCACTTTGCACTGTGCCTCTTTATTGAAACCCGCTGTGCGGCCTTGTGAAAAAGATCACGCTGAGCTTGCGTCAGGCAGACCAAGGTCACGTGGTCCTCGCCCTGGCCAGTCCTGGTTCTGTGGAAGGGGACAATCTGCGTCACACTTTCCCTGTGCTCCTTGGTCCCTGTCTCCTGGCTTCTTCCTGCTTCTTGTTTTAGGAGCTTATTAGTGTTGGTCAGCACCTGTGCTGGAGAGAAAGAACGAGAGCAGGATGAGGAAGAAAACTCAGGTAAAAATGTCCACGTCAGCCCTTTTGTGCTAAGTTTTAGTGAAAAGAGGCTGAAACTCTACGGCAAAATGAACTTCATAGGTTATCTGTGGATTTTTGTTTTCCCATCGGCCAAGATAGGAGTGGACAGGGCTCATCTATCCATTTCAACTGTAACATTGCTAGGAATGGAAAATGAAGATAACGTGGCAGAGCCGGAAATCAAACCCAGACCTGACCCACTCCCTGCCTGGCTGGGCCCCCTGTTCCATACGGCCCCGGAGCAGACAGGTTCAAGACCCACGGGGAGGGAGTAGGGAGCAGGGAGCGGCTCTCCCAGACGAAGCACGGGCTCACAGTCCCCATTGTGAAAGACCTGCTCTGGTTCTGGCCTGATGGGAGGCCGCGTGGTCACACCAGTAGTCCACGTTTTGTTTGGCGTTCCACACGTGTTCCATTTTCGCCGTGCGGGGAGGCTCTCTGTTACCCAGCCGCATAAACGAGGAAGCCAAGCAGATAAGTGAGTTGTCTGTGGCCATCGGGGCAGAGCGAGGACTTGAATGGCATGTTCAGACCACAACCAGTCCTCCCGCACCAGCACGGAGGCCTCTGGAACGTGCTTGTCAGCTGTGCCCCGTGGAGCATGTGAACAGCAGAGCTGCCAGCCGGAACAGAGACTCCAGGGCCCTGGAGCTCCTCCCAGGGTGCTCGCCCTGTCGTGGTGGGAGATGTGGGAGATGTGGCGGTTAGCGAGCAGAGAAGGCTTGGCCACTGGGATGACCTTTGTCCCCCTGTTTACTGGAGAGACGGTCTTCTCCTGGGGTTGGGGGGTGTGTTCCCGGGTGTCCTGTCTGGACAGCATCCTCCTTGGTGTATTTTCCCAGGACAAGAACAGATTTTAGGGGCAGGTTGAGAGTCCCAGTGGTGTAAGGAGTGGAGAAGCTTCCCTCCTCTTGGGAAGGAATGCAAAACCGATCACCTCATTGCTGGAATGACAGCCTGGCTTTGTTGGGATTCAGCCAAGAAAACAATTTATGAGACTGACCCACACACTTAACTAGCTAAAGCTTTGGGCTGTAATCCAGAATCCTTATTATGGAAAGCAGAGTTAAAATTGTTCGCTCTGAAACCCCGTAGCTATTTATTTGAATTAGTGAGGTCACCCCAATGACAGCTGTGGAGACCAGTCTTTAATTAGAAGACGAATTTGCCCTGAACTTCATCAGAATGGCATTTCTGAGGGTCTTGAGTGTTTTTCTTCCTTACTTCTTTCAGCTTTAACCTTATTCGTACTCTTTGTTTGAAGAGCTCATTTGTTCCCTTGACATTTTCATTCCCCATGTTCTGCCGCGGTCACGGGGCTCTTTCCTGCCCGTGGTGTGCCCACGGGAGCCCAGCCTAGATGCCCTGCTTCTGGAACCCAGGCTCTTACCTCTTATTGGCAGCATGACCTTCTGGACAAGTTACCGTATTTTTCTGAGCCTCCATTTCCTCAGCTATAAAATGGGTCTAATAGTATTTATTGCATAGCGTTCTATGAAGCTTCCATTTACCAGGTACCTTGGCTGTGGGCCAGGCACTGTTCTAAGTGCTTGATCTGTTTAAGCTCATGTCATCTCAATAACAAGCAGATGAAGCAGAATTCTTAACGTCCCCATTTTATAGAGGAGGACATTGAGGTGCAGAGATCACGTAGCTGGTGGACACTGCCTGACGCCAGCCGCCTCCGCGATAGGCACCACATAACCACCTGTGGAGTCTAACTGTCTTCCCTCACCTAAATGTCCGTGCGATTTGTGATCTCTGCCTTGTAGTTTTTGCTTTAACTTTTCTGTGAGAATACTGAGTGTATCGATCTTACCTTCAGCTCTGGGTTTACTTCTTAAGCTTTGTGTTACGGGAAATTTCGAACACATACAAAAATAGAATAGTATAATGAACCTCTACTTACCCTTTATGCAGCTTCAACAATTTTCACCTCCCAGCCTATTATACTTTGTCAGTATGCCTACCTGCTTCCTCTCCCAGTCCATGTTACAATTACCATTTTTAAAGTTTTATCTATTTAGGTCATCTTTATACCCCACGTGGGGCCTGAATTCACGACCCTGAGACTGAGCCAGCCAGGTGCCTCTGGTCCATGTTATTTTGAAGTAAATCCCTCAAATCGTAATTAGTTCAGTGTAGATCTCTGAAAGGAAATGAACTCTTTTTAAAAATAACCACAATACCATACGATACTTAAAAAATCACCAATTTTTCCTGAATATTGCATGTTCAGTTAGTATTCAAATTTTTAGTTGTCTCATAATGTCTTTTATTTTTAAGTTTGTTTGTTTGAATAGGATCTAAGAAGGTCCAACATTACACTTAGTTGATATGTCTCCTACGTCTCTTAACCGAATCCGTTCCTCCTTCGTACTTATTTCATTGCAATTTGTTGAAGAAACCAGGTTATTTATCCCACGGAGTTTTCCAGTATAGAGTCTGCTGGTTGTGCCTCCATGGTATTGTTGAATAGGTTCACCTGTCCCTCTGTTTTCTGTGTTTCATGTAAACCGGACATTGGGTCTGCAGTCTGATCAAATTCGGGCTTAATTTTTTGAGAAGATTGCTTTGGAGGCGCTGTGTTTCTTTCTTGGGAGGCTCATGAAGTCTGGTTGTCTTTTTCTTTGTGGTGTTTGTAGCCGGTGTCAATCCGTGCCTAGATCCGTGGATTCTTCAGGGATTAGAGAATGCTTTCCAAACTGGATTTTAATTACCTGGAGGGCCTGTTCTTCATGATGCCTGTCCCAGTGCTGGGCATAAAAAGACTTCAGGAAGAATTAATGCTAATTAATGAATTCTTGCCCCTCTTCAACATTCTAGCTCACTGGCTGGTCATTAAGAAAAACCCCTCCCTTGGGTGTCTGGCTGGCTCAGTTGGAAGCGCATGGGATTCTTGATTTTGGGGTCATGAGTTTTAGCCCCACGTTGGGCGTAGAGATCACTTAGTTAAATAAAGAAACTTAAAAAATAGAAAGAAGGAAAGGAAGGGAGGAAAGCCCTCCCTGTGAAAGACATTAAATTCTCCCATTGCCTCGGAGGCCTCCCCCTCAGTCATTCAGCAAAGCTTGGTGTGTGGGGGTGTCGGGCAGCCGGGGTGCTCACCTGGGGGCTGCCTGAAGTGCAGTGTGGTGATGGCAGGCAGTGAGCGGTTCTAGCCCTTCTCCGAGGCCTCCACCCAGGTGAGAGTTAAGGTTCCTTCCAGCTGTAAAAGCCAGCAGCCAACTTTTTGCCCAGTATCAGTTGCAGCACCGAAAGGAAGGCAGTATTAGGGATGGAAAAGTCACACCAGAGAGGGCTGGCCTTATTTTGCAAGGTTGAATATAGATGGAAGATACTTCTTTTTTTTTTTAAGTTTATTTTCATCATCTCTACCTACCATGGGGCTCGAACTCACAATCCCAAGATCAAGTCACTTACTCTTCTGAATTAGCCAGCCAAGCACCCTCAAATGGAAGGTACTTCTATGTTTCTATGTATTGGGTGAAAACAAATTATTTAGAGACTGTGTGCATATCAGGGTATTTAATTTTACCATTTTCTGAGTAGCTACATTATCACTTCCTAGTAGAGCGCTTCGGTTTTGAAGTTGGACAGAACTGGATTCTGGTCCAGGTCGTGCTGCTTGCTGTGTGTGTGTCTGTGTTTCTGAGCAAGTCAGTGAGCTTCTCTGAGCCTCACCTCCCACGTGAGAATAAAAAGATTCCATATGAGGGGTGCCTGGGCGGCCCGGTTGGTTAGGCATCGGACTCCTGATTTCGACTCAGGTCCTGATCTCAGTTCATGGGATCAAGCCCTGCATCAGGTTCTACATTGGGCTCTGCACTGGCAGCATGGGGGCCTGCCTGCTTGGGATTCTCTCCCCTCTCTCTCTCTCTCTCTGCTCCTCCCCCGCCAAAGCAAATAAATAAACATTTTTTTTAAAGGTTTCCAAGTTAGTGTTATGGCAGAGATTAAATAATGAGGTAAGACACCTACGATATTATAAGAAATGAGTACGTTTGGTTGGTGGTATTTTATAGTTACCCGTCTTCTGGAACGAGTCGTGCGTGTGTGGGTGGAGGTGGAGTCTAGAGAGATTTGCAGCCTCCTGGTTGGTTTGAGTGTCACCTCTTCCTCCAGGCCAGTCTGCCCTCCGTGCCCTGGTGGAGGAGTGAGTGGCTCCTGTATTCTTCCCCAGTGCCTCTCCTGGCAGTCATTTATTGTGTGGAACGTCTCCTCGGGTCCTTGGTCTTGTCAACATTATGTTGTGAATGAAGAAGGCAGCTTTGGGCCTTCGGTGAAATCAGAGGCACCCAGGGTCTCAAAGGTGGAAGGAGCCCAGTGGGTTACCAAGGGCAACATCTCTGGCAAAGCAGTCATCCCTTCTAGAGCATTCTGCGAGGTCGCTACCAGCCCTGACGTGTATGCTTCCAGTGATGGGAAGCGGAGTCTCACAGGCAGTGCACACCCCTGTTGGCCTCTTCTCCAGTTAAACAGCAAGGCCTGCCTTCACTTTATCTGAAATCGGCCTCCCTTTCAATTCTGCCTGCCAGTCCTGGGTGTTCTCTCCAGTGCCACGCTGCTGTGCAAAGTGGAGGATTTGGGTGAGGGCGTATTGTGGATGTGGTCTCTACTCTCAGGGGCCCTGTGTTCTTGAGAAAGAACAGACGTGCCCCTCAAAGCAGGTGTGCCAAGCATGTGGCACCGCCTTTGTGTGGGTAAGGGTGGAGACCTTCCCGTCAGTGTCAGGAATGAGCGTAATTCTCTGTTAGACAGTGTCCGATGCAGGTGGATGGGTGAGACTTGGGGGGGGGGGGGCGGTGCTGATGTGGGAACTGCCTTAGGCTTAAGGGCGATGATTTGGAGCCTGGTGTGGAGTGTTAACCTTTTCACGTGCCCCCTCCACCCTGTAGCTCTCTCTGAAGTCCTTTGTTACGCTCCCGTGAGTGGTGCTCACCCCTGCATTGTTTAGTGCCATTCATCCCTGCGCTCGCCCGTTCGCTGCTACAGCCCGCAGGAAAAGACACTGCAGCGCGTGGGCTGCGTGTCGTTGCCAGGCAGTTTGTCAGCCTCAGAAAGCTGCTAGTGATCGGAGAGCCCGCGACGCCAGCCGGTGGTGCGGAGCCTGCGTGCTGTGGGCTCCTCCATCACTGGGCAAGGCCCTCCCACGGTGCTGACACAAAAAGGCAGGAAAGGATCTCTGTTCCATCCAGTTGTTGTGCACCGGCCCCCACTTGCTAAAGGTCTTTGGCCACCGCCCCCACCCCCTGTGAAACTCCCCTGATTCCAAACCCGATGGACCAGATGCCATGCGTTGAGTGGGCTGGCTGTTCATCAGGGGTGCGTATTGACATGCAGGCTGCCATCGCCTTGTTGGCTGACTTCTATCAGAGATCAAAGTAGAAATTCTGGTATTTCTTGAGTGAGATTCTAGAAGAACGCCTGTTCCAAGACCAGGGCAGTAAGTTAGACATTTCTGTGGGAGGAAGAGGTATTGAACAGCCTGTGTCGAGGTGACCGGATAACTCGGACAGTCCGCCAGGCATTGCTGTCCTTTACCTTTTAGGTGCAGGGACCGATGGCCTCAGCCCTCCTCCTGCTCCCCTGTCATTTGTCAGAATATGCTGTGGGTCAGGAGACCCTGAGCGGAAGAGCCCTGGGGGATCAGCCCTGCGTTGGATGAGGGCTGCGTTCACTCCGGCTGACCCTGTGTGGTGTAAGGCCACGTCAGAGCGAGGTGGGGAATAGGAGAGGTTGAATTTAGGCTCTTACACCTTTGTTTCTTTCCCCTAAGAATCTGAAAGCATGAAGGAAATGTAGAGAAGTAGAGAAACACTATCATTGTCTTACTGCCCAAAGGCCACGACTGTAAGCATTTGGCATATGTCCTTCTTGTATTGGTAATGCATTTTTCTTTGCAGAGATTATACTGTGAATACAATTTGCACCCTGTTTTTCCCTGCACTTAACATATAATAAGCATTTTTAATTAAAACACAGCTTGAAAGTATCATTTTAAAATGACTATATAATGTTCCATCATATGGACGTGCTGTTATTGACTTACCTTAATATTGGACATTGAGATTGTTTGTTTCTTTTGTCCTTGGCTATTATAATTAACAATAAACATGGTAGGGCTTAAATCTGTCTGCATTTTAGATTATTCACTTATTTTTTTAATCATTTCTTGGATGAGTTTTTCATTTAATCTTTTAAAATTTTTATTTATTTATTTTTGTTTAAGTCAGCTCTACACCCAGTGTGGGGCTTGAACTTATAACCCCAAGATCAAGAGTTGACATGCTCTACCGACTGAGCCAACTAGCGCCCCTAGATTATTTACTTATAGTAAATTCCTTTAAATAGAATTACCATGTCAAAAGGGATGCTTATTTTTAGCATTCTTACTCCAAAAAATTGGTCCTGGTTTTTATTTACTCAGACTTTATTGGGACCCAACCTGGGTCCCAATATTGGTCTGAATTGGAGACGGAAGGACAAGTATGTGGAGTGGGGTTGGGGATGGCTGCCTCAAAGATGGGTTTTTAGGCCATGTTCTCAAGGTGTTGAACATTAAGGTGAAGGCGGATGGGGGTCATGTGGAGAGACTGTCCTAGAAATCCAGACAGAGGGAACAGAATGTGCAGATGCCCCAGAGCTGCTCATGAGCACAGGCCTAGAGATGCTGAGGCCATAGGACATGGAGGGTGCGGTGAGATGGCCCAGAGAGGGAGGCAGGACAAGAGTCAGCAAGGCTTGGTGACAGAGTGTATGTAAACTGCACCCTAACAGCAGCGGGAAACCATAAAGGGGCTTTAAGCAGGCCGGTGACATGATGTTCGCAAGTCGAGAAAGGTCACTCTGGCTGCACTGTAGAGGGCGGATAGGATGCGGCAGGAAGGGATTCTGGGAGACCGATTAGGACTGCTGCACGCGAGGGGCTTCTCAGGAAGTACATGTCATCTCAATGTCCATTTCTTTAGTTCTGTATGTTGATTTGCCAACTGTATTTCATCATTTCTGGCCTAAAGGCTCCTGGAGAATTAAGGCACCCTCGCACGCTTTGAGATGGTGTGGTCAGACACGTAATTCAGCTTTGCATCAGAGGCCTTGGAGACCGAGCAAAGGGAGGTCCTGGAACCAGGATTGTAGCCTCCAAGGTGCACCATTTTCTGTCCTCTCCAGGCCTCCCAAAGCAGGCACCCTGACTGGGGCCCTGGGAAGCGCAGCACAGCAGGCTCAGGGCCTGTTGACTAGAAAGAGGTCACTTCTCTGCCATCAGATTGGGAGGAAGAGGTCCAGAATGCAGCAAGCTCAATTTATTCATTTATTTTAAAATAATCTTTTTTAATGCTTTACTTATTTTTTGAGGGAGAGAGAGAGAGACAGAGAATGAGCGGGGGGGGGGGGGAGCAGAGAGAGAGGGAGACACAGAATCTCAAACAGGCTCCAGACTCTGAGCCGCTAGCACAGAGCCTGACACAGGGCCCGAACTTGTGAACCACGAGATCATGACCTGAGCCAAAGTCAGATGTTTAACCGACTGAGCCACCCAGGCGCCCCTCAACTTATTCTTTTTAATGTTTATTTATTTATTTTGAGAGAGAGAGAGAATGCATGAGTGGGGAGGGCCGGAGAGAGAGAATCCCTCACTGTCAGCAGAGAGCCCAGCACGGGGCTTGATCTCATGAACCTGCGAGATTGTGACCTGAGCAGAAATCAAGAGTCCGAGGCTTCACTGACTGAGCCGCTGCAATTTAAATCAGGGCCTCCTTAGTGATTGGAGCGGCTTTGTTGTAGAAGAACGCTGCCAAGGCTGCTTATTGCCAGCGGGCCATAAGCAGTTGCTAGAGTGGAAACGGTGAGTAGAGAATAGAGCCTGAGGTGTGACGCTTACCTCCCCAGACCCAGCTCCGTTCAGCCGCCTCCCCAAAGTTAGCAGCATCCAACTTGCAGATCGCGCCTATTAATATATTTATTAGCTTGCTCGTTTGGTAGACACAGGCTTCCTGAGGAAATTGCAGGCAGGGGTTTGCGAAGAGCATACCCTGATTGGAAAAACTTTTCTTACGAGCTGGATGCTTGCCATGCGGTGGGGTCTTGTGCCTTTTGGTTCTTCCCAGAAGGGGGCCGGCTTTGTATGCAGTGTGCGTGGCACCTCAAGTTCCAGCCTAATTGCGGCGTGCAGGGGAGCTGGTGCAGCGCCTGGCTGAGTAATGACCCTGCGTTTCTCTTTGCAGCTCCTCGATGAGGAAGTCACAGGGACCTTGAGCCCGAGTTTCATTCTGGAGTGTTTCCCTGTTACAGCAGAAAGGTGGCAGATTGTAGCCAGCAGCCGTGTCACGGTGCCTTCCATAAACGTGGTCATGCCCTTGCTTTGGCTAAAATCCTTCTGATTTGCCTTTGAATTTTACACGAAGACCAGATAGCGTAGATATGGCGTAGAGTTAGACGAGCTGACCCACCAGAGGCCTTCCAAAAGTTATTTTACGATTCCTGATGCCTGTTAGAGGTTGACACATTAAAAAATATATATTTTATTTATATATATTTATTCTTAAGAAAGAGAGACAGAGACAGAGAATGAGCGGGTAAGGCACAGAGCAGGAGAGGGACACAGAATCCGTAGCAGGCTCCAGGCTCTGAGCTGTCAGCACAGAGCCCAAGGAGGGGCTCAAACCCACAAGCTGTGAGATCATGACCTGAGCCGAAGTCGGACACTCATCTGACTGAGCCACCCAGGCGCCCTGACACACTTTTTTTAAAATCAAAAATCTGGTTACAAAAGAAATGTGTGTTTTTTGTAGAAACTTTTGGAAAGTCATCAGCTCTCCCCTCAAAGACCCAAAGGGAATAAAACATAATTACTCTCACCAGTAAGGTGTCCCCTGCTGTTACCAATTAGGATTAGATTTCCAGGCTTTTTTTCCTTTGCGTAGCTGTACACTTTTTAATATAAAACTCCATGTAGTATTTTTATCTTGATTTTTTCCCCCCACTTAATATGTGATGAACACTTGCCCCCCCATCAGACTTTCCCCCTCCCCCAGTGCTGAAAATGTCAGTAGAGGGCAAGCAAGCCTTTTCTAGGCTTGTGTTTCCCTTGTGGGACCATGCTGTCATCTCGGTCAGGGGCTCACGGCTTCAATCAGATCTGGGCACCCAAGTCACCTTCTTTAAATACTGCCAGAGGTGACAGACTATCATGCTTTGAAGGATGGATTTGATTTTTAAAACAAGCCAGTAATTTGCCACGCCCCAGTGTCCCATGCCGAGCAAAGCAAACCCGAGACCAGGCGGTAGCATGAGATCAGGTTCTTTTGGGTGAGTTGTGGGGGAGGAAAGACGATGAGTGGGTGCCCATTGGACACTGGGGTGGCTCCACCAGGCCGAGCACTTGAAAGCCAGACCTAAGCCTCTGCACGAGTATCGTACGTGTGGCGGGGGCATCGCAGGGCTGGGGGGCATCAGCATCTCCTCAGGAGCTTGGTCCAGGTGCCCACAAGGCCAGGGTCCATGGGGCACTGAGAAGAGAGGGTCACGGGGACCTGAACCTTAAGTGTAATTGCAGTGGACACCACTCGTTGGCCCCCTGACCCTCATGCCTCACTCCTGTACTGACCCAACCTTGATGTTGTTTGGGCCAGCCGGTACCTGGCTGAGACCTTTTCTTCGCTCCTGCGGCGAGTGCGCCTTCATAAATAGAACAGCAAGGCCCTTCTGCCCCCGTGTCGTCTTCTGCCTGTGTCTTACAGTCACAAGCGTGGAAGCCACAGGCCAGTGAGGGCAGAGCAAGAACACAAACGGGTCCCGGGTCCTTCGTGTCACACTCGAGAGGCTGCTCCAGCTCTGTACTGCCTGCTTCTAGATTTCTCCTTGTTCCATGAGAAAAATAACCCCCCATCTGTTTAAGCGACTGTTAGTTTTTTAATTGCTTGCAGCTGAATGCAATCATAACTGATAAGGTAATGTTTTAATATTTTACAAGGGGGAAATGTATTTACATATTGTGTAATTAAAAATGAAAAATAATTTAAATCCCCATAGATTTCTGGCCCCCCATCAGACACACTAACACAGAATCTTTGGGGATGGAACTCACGTATCTGTATTTTTAGCAAACTCTCCAAGTGATTCTGAGGCACAGTAAAATGTGAGAATCATTTCTGCAATCTGTGTGAGATTGACATGTAGGTCTGTCTGTTTCAAAGTGCACCCCCTTGCCCGCTCCGGGCAGCCCTGGCTTTCCCCTCACGACAGAGCCACCCTGCTTCTGAAAGGAACTTCCAAAATAGCAAATTCGAAGCAGTTTGGGGCACAGTTTTACACCGTTTGCTGTCAAGGGATAGCGTCACTGCAACATCTACATTCCCAGGAAATGAAGGGATATGTGGTTTCTGGACTGTTTGTTTAAAAATGGGCTCATACGTTCTTGATCTTGCCTTCTGCTTTGGAAACAAAAATTCTTTGAATTAGCTTTTTCCATAGACTTTCTAGGGTTAAGTCACTTAGGAATTACTAGAACATCTCACCCATGAAAGGTAATTATGGTTGTTTTATGAGTGTGGAAGACATATAGCTTGTAAGTGCTAGAGTAGTCTCCTGTGAGTTATTAGAACTCACAGTATTCATGTTATACCAAATTAGCCATCAAGGGCTGATAGATTTTATCTCTGGTTCATCAAGGCATTGGTCAGTGCTATACATTCATAACAATTAAATACACACCAGCTCTCTTCAAATAGGCCACTCCTGGTTGTAATAATGTGATGTGCGTGGGTATTTGAAGACCTGTACGATAAGGGTGACTTTCTGATGGGGGAGAGGGTTTTCACCGTGAGCACCAGGAAGTCCGAGTGCTTGAGAGCCTCAAGGGGCCGGCAGCATGTGTGAATAAAGTGTGGTCTGGGAGTTAGAGGCTTTGTACTTGGACCTGGGTCTGAATCCCCCCCGTGTCAGGATCTCTGACGTAGTTCCAAATAGACCTCCAAAAAACACTCCGTTATCAAGGTCCTCCTATGTGGAAGACATCTGGGGGGGACGTCGCTCTGTCGCCTTCAAGGGGCTCCCTTTCTAGTGCAGGAGAAAAGACAGATACCCAAGTCTGCAGCGTTGTCACACCCCCTTCTCCCGAGCGCTGCAGTCCTGTGCAGCCCTTTGTAGGTGTCCAGTCAGCTCTTCCAGAGCTTTGCAAGGTATTAGGTATTGTGATTCCCGTTCTGTAGATGTGGACACTGAGAGAGTTCGCTACTTGCTCACAGTCACAGGCAATAAATAGCAGCATCAGATTTGAGCCCAGGTCAGCCTGACTCCAGAGACCCTGCCCACACTGCCTGTGCCTGTGTGACAGCTCCGTGGTGCTCCGCCCTGCTGTGGTGGCGGGGTGGGGACGGTGTGACAGGAGGCTTCTTTGGCTTCGAGAACTGGGGAAATCTTTGCAAAGAGGCACGAATTTAAGAGTTTGGGGAGGGGGCGCCTGGCTGGCTCAGTCAGTAGAGCACATGACCCTTGTGCAACCCTTGAATCAGGGTCACGATTCAAACCCCACATTGAGCATGGAGCCTGGTTAAAAAAAAGGGTTTGGGGCATCTGGGTGGTCCGTTAAGCGGCTGATTCTTGATTTCGGCTCAGGTCATGATCTCATGGTTCATGGGTTCAGGCCTTGAGTCTGTCAGCACAGAGCCTGCTTGGGATTCTCTGTCTCCATCTCTCTCTGCCCCTTCTTCACACGCACATGAGCTCTCTCTCAATAAATAAACACAAAAAAGGGTGTAATTAAAAAAAAAAAAAGACTGTGGAGTGAGTAAAGGTAAATAAGGAGAACACTAGGTGTGTTCCGGGAATGAGAAGTCTGGTGTGATTGTTTGATTGAAATATGTAGTTCCTTGTGCGGATGGGAGGGGCAGGAAGAGGAAATGAAGCTGGGAGAGTAACTGGGACAGATTTGGAAGGGTGCTCAATGCCTGGCTTAAGTTCTAGGAAGAACATTTTGTATTTTATGTAAAACTGTCGTTGAAGATGATTTGTATTATGCTACTCATTATTCTTTAACGTAAGGATGGCTGCCATAATTTCATCTCAGAACTGTCAGCCAAAAAAAATTACCATCTTGCCCAGTGGAATGTTTTTTATTCTGCCTTTATTAGTCAGAAAGTGAAAACTATGGAACTCCTTGCCTTTCCCTTTTTGCCCAGGCTACCAGGAAGCCCGGATTTGTTGTTTAATTGTAATTACTGTCTTATCTCTCCAGTTCTTGGTGAAAATTTCATCTTTCATTTCATGTGATTTCCAGTCTTGCTTTTACTTTATTTTATTCTGTTTGCCTTGGGTATAAATTATTATTAAAAACTACCTTAAATTCCTTTTTGGAAGTAGGCAGGATATATTCTTTCTGTATATCTTAACGCTAGGTAAGAAGAAACTTAGACTGACGTGCTGCACTGTTACAGGACCACAAGGAGCTGCAACAGACTGTGTGTGACAAGAGCTTTGCTGGCAGACTGATGGGCTGCTTGCAAGAGGCTGCTGGGAAGGGCGTTGTAGCTTTCAGACATCGGATGGCATTAGTCAGTCCCCTCTGGGAACCCAGGAGTCCTGAGGGGCCTCAGCTTGTCAGGAGGGGCCTGCTGTGTGCATGTCTGCCGTGGGGGCTCTCTGCAGCGCCCCCTGTCCCTGCCAAGTTGAGATCCTCCTTCCCAAGCCCGGACCACCTTTTCTTCCATGTTCACAATGATCTCTGATTTGGTCGTTCCCCAGGACCACGGGGACCAGTGTTTTGGCTCTAATTAGGAAAAGGAATTACAGTTGGTGTGTTGGCAATTCTCTGTACCCCACTTTCCGGAGCATTTAAGGATACCCTCGGTAAAGTGACACTGCGTGATGAGTCGGGTCGTCAGCACCCCAGTCCAACTAAAAGAGACCCTCTCGTGGTCCACAGGCCCTGAGGATGTCAGGCTTGGCGGTCTCATTTTGAAGATCCAGGGTAGAGTGTCTTAGCTATATGTTGCTTTTGTCTGGGAGCCCAGGCATGGGCTCTCTGTGTCGCTCCTGGTGGTCTTTGTGAAGCCACAGGGCCCTCCCCAGAGACCTGCTGCACATCGCTTTATGCCGGTACCTCACACATCATGGCTGCCTTGCCGTGGTGGGAATTCATGTTGCGGTTAGCTTTTTAAAGTGTTCTTATTAACAGCAGCGGCTGAAGCGCCTGAGACCCTCTAGGGCAGGAGTAGGGTCTGACCGGGCTCAGGGGTTCCTGAAGCACCTGTTGAAAGTGTGTGCAGACCTGTCTACGTGTGTGCACTTTTCTGGAAAGGTCTTACCCGATTCTCAAAGGGAATATATTCTTCAACATTTTATCCAAAAGCAGTTGTGAACCACAGCTATGAAAAATGACCTTCTATGGATTTCTTCCCCACATTCTTGAACATCCATATCAAACGCCTCCCCCGGTGCCTGCTGCTCAAAGCAGCTCCAGGCAGAAGGGATGCAGAAACACCCAGCCTGGATGGGAGCCGGCCCTGGAAGGTCTCCGGGCCGGCAGTGCAGCTGCCTGCAGAGCCCTCCAAACTCGAGTGCCATCTCCAGCCTCAATGGGCAGTTCTTGTCCCCTAGCCCGGGGCTGCTGCGCGGCCACGGCTTTTATGTCTCCCGGCTGCGCGCTCGCTCGCTCTTGCCCTTCACCACTGCCCCCGCCCCTGAGAGCGGCCGCGCAGCGTTCCCGTTTCAAGTGGCCTGTTCTCCAAGCTGTGCTTGGGGAGTATCTGCGGACTTGGTGTTAGGAACCCCAGCACTGAGACTTAGCACAAGCTCAAGAAACAAAATGAGGCTTTTCTCTGTGCTCCAGGGAGGCTCCAGACCGGAAGTCACTTGATTTTGTTTTGCTTCGCTCTTGCCACAAGCCCACGATTGCAGAAGCACTTTGTGAATCAGAAAGGGAAGCTTTGTTCTCTGCTGATCACTGAGAAATGCCTTCCCTGAATGGTTACTGTGGATGTAAACAGCTCTACAGGAAAACCAACAAAACACCAAACCTAAGACATAGATAGCAGTTATTTCTATTTATTCTGATGGACAAGCATTTATTGAATACCTACTGTGGGCTGATAGAACTCCTGGCGCCCTGGGGCCGGCAGGTCCAGGAGGAGCCATTACATGGTGACAGGGGCTGGAGGAGAATCGGCAAGCCAGGACTGTGGGTCCCAGAAGAGCACAATTAATTCATCCAGTGTGTGTGTGTGCGTGTGCATGCATGTGTGCGTGCGGGGTGTCGGGGGCCTCATGGAGTGGAGGCGGAGGAGCTGGTTGGTGAAGGAAGGAGGTAGCCTCCTGGGTTCTCCTGTGACCCTTTTCATTATGTGAGCACACATTTTACCTTGTGGTGATTAGTATGCACATAATATTTCATGCTGCCTGTTTTTCATTTAGCATTCCTTTACCGATTTCCACTTAGCGACGAGGCCAAAGTATTTATCATTTTAAAAAGCCACGTAGCATTTTTGCCTTATTGATGTACCCTCGCTGCTTGGCCATCCTCTCATTTGTTGGGAGTAAAGGAGTTTTTCCGCAATTAGGCATCTGCAGAATCAGCTCTCTCCTCCCCCTAACTTATTTCCTTCTGGGTGTACTGCTGGGTCAAAGTTATGAATGGTTTTGTGCCTTTCCTACTGAATGTGTTTTCTTTTTATTAGGGAAAATCTCAAACATGTACAGAAAAGAGAGAGGCTGTGGTGGTGAGCTCGCACGTACTTATCAGTGAGTTTCAACAGCTGTCAACTCCTGACCGACTCCACTCATCTCCGCTGCCCTCCCCCCCCCCCATCTCCTTTCCTGGATTGTTTTGCAGTGAACCCCAGGCATCATATAATTGCATCTATAAATACCTAAGTGTGTATTTCTAAAGGATAAAGCACCTTTTAAAAGTATACCCACAGCTTCATTATCCCATCTAAAAAAATTAACCAAATTTTGTAATACAAAATGTCTAGTCATCACCTGATTCCTCAGTACTTTCTGTGGCCGTTTTCAGGAGGCCAGATGGCTGTTTGCACTGGCGTGTACACTAGGGGAGGCTTCACTTGACACACCGTTCCAAGGCTGGGATTTCTTTATGGGAAAGGGTGCCCTACCTGCAGGTCCTGGCCTCTGAGAGTGGGGGAGGGATCCTGGCCTCAGAGTGGGGGAGAGATCCTGGCCTCAGAGTGGGGGTGAGATCCTGGCCTCAGAGTTAGGGGAGAGATCCGGGCCTCAGAGTGGG
>PJEM01016011.1:0-27618 GCA_004023845.1 Helogale parvula | reverse complement strand
AGGCTTATTGACTGTCCAGGGCCTGCTGTTTCAGGAGATATTTTCTTAATGATATCTCTCAGTTTCTCTTGTTGTACCTGTGAGTATTTTGTTTCCCTACTCTACAATATTTGGGACTCGCCTTCTTGCACACTTTGGCTTGTTTCTTGGTGTAGTCCTAAGAAGGAAAACAGACTGACAAACTCAGGTATCTTTGGAGCTCTATTCTTTCTGGAGTCCGTATTTTCCCCTTCCACTCTCGCAGATGAGCGTAATATCCTTCTCAGTTTGATAAATGGTGTGGACGGAGTTTACCGAGCTCCTTTCCTCTCTGCCATCTTGGCTCCTCCCTCTCTGCCTCCCTAATTCAATCATAAACCTTTCCATGGCACAGCACTTGATACATAGTACCACTCAACAAGTATGGCTTGAATGAATGAATGAATGAATGAATGATGCAGTGACTTCCATCACAGACCTGCTCCTTTTCTGTTGGAGGTCCAGTCTCCAGCTTCTTACTCTAGAACCCCAGCTTCCTAACTGGACCACCAACTGGTAGCCTTCCAATGCCATGGTCACATATCGACCTTGGCCAGCTGGCATTCAGAGTCCTTACCATCTGACCTGGTCCCACTTGCCTTGATACTTTCTTGCCCATGCTACTGCCCTCACACTTCCAGGGCACAAACCAAGCCATATATCATAGTTTCTCAAATATGCCATACACTTCCCTACTTCTGTGCCTCTGTTCACATCATTTCTTCTACCAGGAATGCCCTTCCCCACCCAATGTCTTCTTGTCAAAGTGTACATTCTGTCTCCTTCAGGAAGTCTTCTCTGTCCAAAACTAAAGGTGGTCTTGTTTTCTCGCGAATTCCCATCGCATAGAGTGGGTACTCTTTAGAGGACATTAATACCCTCTACCTTCCCAGGCAGTCATTTGCATCCCACTGTGCCTTTAGGCAAGCTCCTACCCCTCTCAGTCTCCAATCTGTACATATGTGTAATGGCTCTTCCAACCCTGCCATCCTATGACCTGGCTTCTTTGGAGCCTCAAGGAGGACAAGACACCAATGAGCCCCAAGTGGGGCCTTCAACTCCTGACAACATGTACCCAGTGCCCAGGCCTGAAAATCAGCTGCTCAGATATTAGAAGCTAATTGACTTGCTTAATAAAGGGATAAATAAACATCTACTTAATTTAATTACTGTCAGAGGCCTGAGCAACAGAATATTTCCATTATTGGAGTTTTGTTGCAGGAGAAGCTAATCAGCTCTAATTAGGGAACTCCCAGGTGCTTAAGGCAGAAGCCAATGAAGGGAAGGGGGAGTGAAAGACAGGTGGGGAAGGAGAGGGAAAGATACTCCATACCTCCCCTCTTAACAAATTGCCCAGTATGAACAGGCTTGGCACACCCCCAGGAACCCCAAGCTTAGTGATACCAGAGGTGCCTCACCCAAATGAGATAAAAGAAGGAAGCTTCTTAAGAACCTACTATGTGCCAGGCATTGTATCAAGCCTGTTCTCTGAGTCATTTGATATTCACAATGACCTTTACAGGCAAGAACTACTCATTGACCCATTTCATAGATGGAGAAACTGAGACACGAAATTAAACCCCTTGTCTGAGCTCACACAGTAGGGAAACGGACATGTTGGGACTAGACCTGATATCAAATTTGAGGATGCTATCTTTGGCCTCCATTATACCTCCAGGTGATGGCTCAGGGGGTTCACACTTCTCAGGGAGGGATCTGGATATGCAGTGTCTTTCTTCTGCTGTGTTGCAGCTTAGGAGCACTCAGCCAAGAGGTTGTCTGGGGTGGGCCAAACTGGGCACAGTCAGACCTGAGAGACTTAGTTATCTTTTGTTTCAAGAATCCCTCCTCCTTTGATTCAGGTCAGAGCTCTAGGCTGCAAATCCTGGATGACTTGGGCCCCTCATCCTCCAGGAACTCACATTCCAATGAAGTCTATGAACGTTTGAATAGCAAATCATTTAAGTGTCAACATGTATGTAAAGAGATACATTTCTTCCATCATATCATTCCTCATGATGAAAATTTCCCCAGGTTTTGAGGCCCTAAATCAGCAAATTTGAGTTTCTTTCCATGGGACTGCTTGGGATGTGGGAAGGAGCATAAACTGTGGAGCCTAGATTTGAACCCAGGTTCTGCCATTTATTAGTTGTGTGATCTTGGGCATGTCCCCTGACTCTTTCTGTACTACCACTATTCTAGACCTATTATTGCAATCCGTATCTGGATTCATGAGTTCCTGACTGATTTCCCTGTCTGCTTTTCTGCTTCTCTAGAATCCATTCTTCATGCTGTAGCCAGAATGCGCTGGTTGACTGTGAGATAGCTCATGTGATAACCCTGCTCTAGGTCCTTCAAAGTCCTTACTGTGGCCTGTGAGGATTGCATGATCAGACCTCTGTTTACCTCTCTTGCTTCATCTCAGGCTGCCAAGTTCCACCACACTGATCTCCTTAATGTTGCTTGGAAAAACTTACCTAATTTCTACCTCAGGGCCTTTGTACTTTCTGTTCCCACCACCTCAGTCCTCTGACCCCAGCCATTTGCATTGCTGGCTCCATTTTATTCTTTTTTTTTTTTTTATTAAAAAAAAGAAAATGGCAACCTCTTTAATTCATAGCACATACAATTTAACTGGAGAATATCAGCAAGGTTTTATTACATAGCATGCCAATTATAGCAGTTAATGTGTACACAAATGCAATGAATACATACTATGAATTTTTGTGAAAAGCACTAGCTATATATTTTTTTCCGGTTGGCTAAACATTATGGCTATTTATCGCTTCCTTACCACTTTCTTATATTTCTGGGCACTGACAAGTCTCTAAATTCATATCAACAAATGCATTTCTTAAGAATCTACAAGGACACCTGGGTGACTCAGTCAGTTAAGCGCCCGACTTCAGCTCAGGTCACGATCTCCCTGTTAGCGAGTATGAGCCCCACATCAGGCTCTGTGCTGACAGCTCGGAGCCTGGAGCCTGTTTCAGAGATACTGAATCCATTTTATTCTTAAATGTCACCTCCTCAGAGACATGTTCCCTGGTCATCCTATCTTAAACTTGAATAATTTCAATACTCTTTTTGTTTCTTTCCAAACACCACGATGGGGATTATTTTTTATTAACTTAAAAAAATGTGTATGTTGTCTCCCCTCATTCAAACATAAGCACCATTAAGGCAGTGAATTTGTTTTCATCACTACTATGCTTCAGACAGTGTTTGGCACATAGTAGGTTCTCAATACAGACTTGTTAGACAGATGGGTGGGTGGATGATTAGACCAATGAATGAATGAACAACACTTCTTAAAGCTCTGGGGAGGATTAAATAAACTAATGCATGTTAAATGTCTGGCACAGAGCCCAGCAAAGAGCACAGCTCAATAGCTATTAGTTTAATCTGCATATGACCTGCTGGCTGGAACCCAGCTGTTTCCTGACCTGGTCCCAACCTAGCCAGCCAGTCCTCCACCCCACCACCCTGTTCCCCACAAAGTTCAGTTCCTACTACCCTTAAACAAACCCATTCGTTCCCACCAACAGTGGTGTGTCAGAGTTGAGAACTGGTAGTTAAATATTCAAGAATTTTACAAACAGATTGTCAAACTATTGGTAGCTTAATAGCGGCCATGGTGGGAATATTTACACCACAGATATTGGCAAACATTACAAATCAGAGCACCCCACACACAAAGACATAGTTTACCAGTACACCACCACTAAACTTCACCCCTGCTATCCCCCAGCCTATCAAAATGCCCTGCCCCATGTTCTCTGCCTGAGTCAAGCCTCCCAGCCTTCAAGGCCCAGATCAAGCCCTCCATGCCCCTTCTCTCCAAGAAACCATGCAGAACGCCCTGTTCTCACTCTTGCAGACAGCCTCAGTGCCACGGGCTGCGGTACATAAGACAGCATTTCTATATATTGATTTTTGTCATCTTTTTCTTCAAGTGAACATGAGAATCTTATCCCTAAAGCTTACATTTAAAACCGTGAAAACAGGGATATGGTTGATGTATTTTCTGCTTCTAGTCCCTCAAGATGCCTAGCACAAGATTTGGGACAATGGAGGTATTCAGTAAAGATTCACAGCAGCAAGCTGGTAGAGTGGCAGGAGTCTAAGAGAGTAAAACAGGAGCTCTGCATTTCAGCTCAGCTGAGCCACTGACTTGCAGTGTGCCCTTTACCATTTCCTTTTCCTTTGCAGGCCTCAGTTTACCCATCTAAAATGACATTAATGATTTTTTTAAATTTTTTTGTAATGTTTTTTATTTATTTTTGAGAGACAGAGAAAGACAGCATGAGCAAGGGAGGGTCAGAGAGAGAGGGAGACACAGAATCCGAAGTAGGCTCCAGGCTCTGAGGTAGCTGTCAGCACAGAACCCGATGCGGGGCTGGAACCCACGAACTGTGAGATCATGACCTGAGCCAAAGCCGGATGCTTAACCAACTGAGCCACTCAGGCACCCCGACATTAATGATTTTGAAGCCTCCCTCAAGGTTCAAGGTTCAAAGAGCTTGTTCATTGATATGCAAATGATTGCTTATTACTTTATGCAGAAACTCTTAGGTACTTTCAAAGAAACCATTTTTGGTACCCAATGCCACCACACTCACCACAATAGAAAACTTGGAAGAGCCTTTAGGGAGGATGGAACCCTAATGGATGGAAATAATGATAGCTAAGATTCACAGAGCAATTATCATGTGCCAGGTAGTATTTTAAACACTTTACATTGATTAATTTAACCTTCACAACAACAATGCCAAAAGGTAGATACTATTATCACTGCCCAAATTACAGATGAGGAAGCCAGGGTTTGGAGAAATGAAACAATTTGCCCAAGTCACACAGCTGGGAAGTAATAGAATTGAGGCTTGAAGAAGAAAGCCTGATTCCAAATCCCTGACACCTAACTGTACTACTTTGTATGGGTTCTCAGAGGAGGTGGCTGCCTCTCAGAGGCTCGGGACCACCAGACAAACAGCTACCTTTTCCACCTACAGGTCCCACTATAGCTCAAGCTTTACCAATAGGCAGAATGCCTTAGAAGAACTGTCACATCTTTCTTTCTTATCTTCCCAATTATGTGACCTTGAGCAAGCACCTCTGCTTCTCTGAGCCACAGTTGTCCCAACTGCTTCACATAGGGCTCTTGTGAGGGTTGAGAGAGGAAGAGAATTAGCATGTATTCATTGTCTCTGTGTGTATTTAAATTGCAGCCTAGCGAGAGAAATTACTTCTCCCAAATTACAGAAGTGAAAACATATTCAGAAAGGGTAATAACCTCCTTAAAGCCATGCAGTTGGGAGAGGCAGAAACTGGATTCATATCCAAGGCTTTGTATTCTTTTTGCTTAAACTTTTTATTTTAGAACAGTGTGAGATTCAGGGGCGCCTGGGTGGCTTGGTCAGTTAAATATTCTACTCCTGATCTCATCTCCAGTCATGGTCTCACAATTCATTGAGTCCTAGCCTCAAAGGAATTACACTGAGTATGGAGCCTGCTTGGGATTCTTCTGTCCCTTTCTGCCCCTCCCCTGCTCATGCATGTGCACTAGCTTGCGCTCTCTTACTCTCTCTCTCTCTCTCTCAATAAATAGATAAACATTTTTTAATCTAAAAAAAAAGATTCACAGAAAAATGGAGATGTTACAGACAATTTCAATATACCCCACACCCAATCTCCTCATCCTTAACATCTTACATTAGTATAGCAGTATGAAAGTCAGATTTGCTTAGTTTTAACCTGATGTCCTTCATCTATTCCAGGATCCCATTCAGGACACCACATTAAGTCTAGTGATCATGTTTCCTCAGCTCCTCTTAGCTATGGCAGTTTCTCAGACTTTCCTTGTTTTCAAGGCCCTTCCCAGTTTTGAGGAGTGCTGGTTGGGTTTTTTTTTTTTTTAGAATGTTCCTCAGCTAAGGTTTGTCTGACATTTTTCTCAAGGTTACAGAGGGGTTTGGGGCTTGGGGGAAGAAGCCCACAGAGGTGAAGTGCCCTTCTTCTCACATCACACCAAGGGTACATGCTGTCAGCATGACTTACCACCACTGATGTAGATGGTGACAACCTAGCTGAGGCATGTTTCTCAGGTCTCTCCACTGGAAAGTTACTCTTGGCTTTTTCCCCTTTCCACACTGTTCTCTATGGAAGGAAACCACTGTGTACAGCCCAGGGGAAAGAGGAGATATGTGCCACCTCACTGTGAGAGGACAATGGAGATTATTTGCAATTCTTCTACATGGAGATTTGCTTCTTCTCCCTCATGTATTTATTTATTCAACACTTATTTATACCACTACAGACTCATGAATATTTGTTTTATACTTTGGGTTATATTCCAATACTACATTATTCTCTTGCTCCAATGGTTCTAGTTTTGGCCTCTGAGAGCTCTTTCAGTTGGCCCTCGTGTCCCTTTGACAACCTCCCATCATAATGGGTCACATCGTCACACCACTTCCTTCCTTTCTGGCACTGCAAGATGCTCCAGGCTTATCTTGTCTATTTCCTGATCCAGCCCTGGAGTCAACCTCTTCTGCGAGGAACTCAGGTTTCTTTTATTGGGGAATGGGATTTGAAACCAAGATCTGGGCACCAAGTGTGTTTGTTGCTACTGGGCCCTCTGGACTAATAAGATGTGCGTATACTAACCAATGTACAGACACATATCTGTAAGTGCTTCTCTGTATAATCATTTGTATCTATTTTAAGCTAAACATGAGCCCAAACTGATAGCTCTCATTCTAATCCATTAGCACGTGGATCACGCCAGCCTTCCTTCTTGCTTATCTGTATACTCCTGTTCCAACAATTGGCATCTTGGCTCCCGTCATCCACCATCTGACTTCATGCTCTTTTCATAGCCCTCCTCCTTCATTCCTGCCAGGTTTCCAAGGCCTACCTAGCAGCTGCCGTGGGGAGTAGCTGTGTTCATCTTTCCTGGTCTCTGGGCGGCCTTAGGTAGTTTTGGTGATTTTATAGTCCTGGTAACTCTCACCACGCAGGCCCTTTCTGGTTTGGTTTCTACAGGCAGCCCTGAGGGTTGCGTCTCTCCCAGGCCTTCAGACAGCCCAGGAGGGTTTGCCCCAGGACTTGTCTGTGGGCAACTGAGCCTTTAAACCGGCAGGAACGCAGTGCTGGTGTGATGGCGGCCCCTCCTCCACTGCCCGGTGAACTAGTCTCACTGCCCCCTGCCCCTCACCCTTCCCCTTAGCCAGCCGTGGGATTTCTTGCTCAACTCTGCTCAGACCAGCAGTTACTGGGCAATGGGCTGGGCCAAAATGTGATGGAGGGTGGAGAGAAAATTGGAATTCTAGGCATGGACAATCCATAGCATGGAGGGGCTAAGGTTCTTTTGGCCAGTTTAAATTAGTTTGGCTCAGTGGCTGTCACCTTGGAACACTATGTTGTACAACCCCACTCAAGCAGGGCCTCTGCCCCAGCTCCATGCCTCATGAGACCCTGTGCTTTGAAGAACCTTCTTTCAAACATGCTCATGTCTCCTCTGATGCTGAGTAGATTACAGACCAGGGCCAGCACTGCCTCCCAGGTAGAGTGCTCTGAGCCCAAACATTGACCCATGTAGACCCCAGTCCCTGTTTCTTCTCATTGAGACACTCTCTCAGTGGCTACTCTATGCATGAAGTCAACTTGATGCCCTAAGGAGCTTCTGGACTGCATCTATGGTGTCTTCCTGCGGCCCTGGGGCTGAGCCCAGTTTCAGGAGGACAATCTGGCAGGCAGATCACTCCTGCTGGCTTGTACAGTACTTTTTTTTGTAGGATCATGGGAAAGATTAGGTTGCCAGAATGGTGCTAACATGCTGATTTGGGGTAACTCAAATTGTTTATATAGACAGGGACCTCAGAAATACACAAATATTTATATGCCTTTATGTACATAATGTGTATCTATAGATGTATATAACCTGTGTGTATATATATTTTTTCTTGCCTTTTTGTTTTTTGTTTTTGCTTTTGCTTTGGTCCACGGCCTATATACTCTAGAGGCTTATGGAGTTAAAACACAGAATTTCCAAACCTCAAGGGAGTTTTTGAAGCCATTTAGTCCAAAGCATTCCTGGTGTATATGCAACCTTACCTGCCACCTCTTTCTCCAGAATCTTCTCTGGACCCCTCTGAGCTGCTAGGGATGGAGAGAGAAATAAGTCTCTGTCCTTGTCCATCAGGGTCTCTTGGTCTATTGGGGGACACAGGCACAGAAACTGTCACTTTGAGTAATATAATAATAATAATAATAATAATAATAATAATAATAATAATGGCTGCCACTTATTGAGCTCTTACTATGTACCAGGCACTGTGAGACATGCCTTGCATGCGTTCTGATTACTTGCTCTCAGTGAGTTCATGGTATGCTACTAGTATTCCTATTTTATAGAGGAGGCAACTGAGGCTCAGAGATGTAAAATGGCATATATGTGAGAGTCTAGAGCATCCCCCAGCTCTGTCCAGCTCCAGAGCCTGAGTTCTTTCAGACTCTTAGATATCAAGCCTGAAGAAATGGAGGCCAAGTGGGGTGAGGCAATTTGCCCAGAAAGAAAAAAACTTGAATTCACTGTCCTCTGCCCTCAGCCCTGCAGGGAAGCCATAAAGCTTTGCCAGAAAGACAGTGGCATGTGTCCACGATCCTCGCTCTCTTCTCCTACCATGGTCTCATCTCCTGGCACAGCCCCAGCCCCATACTGAGCTGGGCAGGCCATGTGGCTAGCACATCTCCCTTTCAGCTCTGCCAAGCCTGCAGCTAGCCCACCCCTCACATGCCCCCTTCAGCACCCAGCCCCCTCTCCTCTGCCAACAATGCAGCCCTCCTTCCGTTCAGCATTCCTGCCAGCTGGTGTGTGAACCCTGTGGAAGGAGGCTGGGTTGCCATGGCAGCCACGGAGGGCTGGTGTTGGGGGGGGGGGTCACACTGATACAGGGCTCCTGACCTACCTGGGAAGGGAGGCTGTGGCCCTGGGCTTAGGAAGTTCTTCAGCAGATCACCTCAGGAGGCTTGCGCCCACCCTGTCCTGGCCCTCTGCCCACACCGGGTGTGCTTTAAGAGCTCTCACCACACAGAGAAAGAGATGAGCTAGTGAGGAAAAATGCCCAAGCTCTTCAGAGCTCAAGCCCAATATAGCAGAACTAATTTGAAATGTCACTTAGGGCAGTCTCGCTCCCAGCTGGTTTATTTACATAGTGTCGGTGGCAGGAGGCCAAGAACCCCACCATGCCAGGGTTTAGGGGATGGGTAGCTGGGGGCCCTGGGTGTGGCCCCTTGGTTTGGACCTTGCTCAGAATCACCATCCGGAAACCCCTGTGGGCAGAAGGGCCAGATCCCATAGACCCCACTCCAGACAGTGCTCCCCCTTCCGGGGCCCTGGGGCAGAGCAGGAACTTCTAGTGACTGCCTTGGCACTGTGCTGCATGCTTGACACAGTTTTCTCATTAAACGCTGCCAAACTCTAAGAGGAGAGGTGATTATTCTTGTGTTGCAAGTGAGGAAACTGAGGTTGGAAAGGCATGACAGACAGCCAGTAAGAGGCAGCTGAAATTCAAATCCTAGTCAGTCTCACTGCCAAGCCCATGCTTTTCCTTTGTATCCATACTCTGTATCTTGAGTCTTTGGCTTCCACTAGACTGGCCACTACCAAGGGTGTGGCCTGCGTGAGTCACTGTGCTTGTCAATTGACTGCTGATGGCCTTTTAAAGCAGAGTCCCTATGGGTCCTACTAGATTGCCCAGTGAGCCACTGATCTCTGGAGGTTGACAGGTCGGGGTGAGGTCAGGCCTCCAGCAAGAGAATGGAAGTTCTTCCTGGTACTTCACTGGGGAGAAAACCTAAGTCCCTGGCTGAGATGGGGCACATGGAACCAATAGTCTTATGTATACTTCACTCTGTTATGTGCCAAACATACACTGAACATCTAGATGTGCCTGAAACTCCGCTGGGTGTTGAGAGTACAAGGATGAGAAAGACATAGTCCTTGTCCTCACAGAGTTCCCAGTCACTCTCCACAATAATAACACACCAAATGCTAACATTGAGTGGTCTATGCCAGATACTGTTTTATTAAGTAGCTCATGTGGATGAATTTATATAACCTCTTTAGCAATGCTGTGAGATAGGTACTTATTATTATCCCCATTTCACAGTTGAGGAAACAGAGCCATTAGGAGATAAAGTATCATGTCCAGGGTGACACAGCTAGCAAATGACAAAGGTGGGATTTAAACTCAGGTAGTCTGTTTTTAGAGCCCATCCTCCTAATTCAGCATTATCTAGAATAAAAGGAAGAGGGATGAGCACTGCAGCAAGAAGAGTTGGGATTAAATGTAGAGCAGGCTTGTCAAGGGCACTTTGGTGGACAAGTACAGGAGGATTTTCTAAGCCAGAGACCCTTCATAGGGCACTTCTCCAGAGTGTTGGCTCCAGAAAAGGAGGTCAGGGGCAGCGCAAGTTATCCTCAAAGAAGTGTGACGACTATCAGATTTTGTCTCTATGGTTCTTTGGCTCCCTGTTTTGCCTGCTTCTTGGAGCCCAGAGCCTCAGCCAACCAGGGGTTAAGGCTCTGATGGGGCACACTGGAGAAGGGCCTGCTCTCTGTGCCAGGTCTCCAGGGAGAGGACATGGCTGGGATCAGCCGGGAATCATTAAGGATGCTGGAGGGGCAAACTGAGGTGAGAAGGAATGTAAAGAAGTCCCAGAACATAGGCTGGGATGTGGTGGGTGGCCAGCCAGCAGACTCTGGACTGAGGGATCAGTGTCAGGCAAGAAGTGGGAGTTGCTTGGCCCAGAGTGAAGAACCTGCTCTCTAAGTGGTCCTTCCTGAGGTGAAGGAAGCAAACCTGTGGAGTGAAGAATTAGAGTAGAAATGGAGACTTGGGCTGGTGGGTGATGAGAAGGCTGAACATCTCTTAGGACTGAGGCCACTGGAGAGATATGAGGCCCTCATCAACACTCCACTTTCTTGTGTACCCTTCTGGGATTTTTCAAAGCAGCCCAAAGAGAAAGAGAGACTTCAGTGGAATTAAGCTAAGATGTCTCCTACCTCAGAGCCTATCAGCCATGCATTCTGTCAGCAGAAAGGAGCACACAGGACTTGTCTTTGCAAGTGCTGCAAGCTCTGGAGAGTTTTATCTAGTAAAGTGCTTCTTGACCTAGAAACCCAAGGAGGAAACAGAGTTGCTGCTGTGTGGGCAGGCCACCCCAACCAATCTCCTTAGGCAACTAGTTCAGAACGGGCACTGAGACTGCCTTGAGGAAAGGAGGCCACTCTAGCTGGCATATTGGTGACAACACTGCTGGCTTCAGGTGCTTGATTTGGGGAGGAGGGGGGAAGCTCATTTCTGGCCTGAGCCCAACCAGAGGTACAATGGGTTCCATAGAGCAGTGGGTCTGTGCAACATGTCACCAGAGGTCACTGAGAGCCAAGAGAGGCTCCATGGAAAATTGGTGCTGGCCCTAGGGTTCCTCTAACCTCCTTGGCTGACTAGAATCCCAAGGACCTGTGAGTACCCCTGGGACGAGCACCCTTCAGTCCATGCTGCAGGCCTAACAGCACCTCAGCTGGTCTTTGACAAGCAGGTGATCAGCAGAAAGAGTAAGGACACCTTGGAGATCCAGAGCCCTAGTAGGAAAGGAGTGCGCAGCATACACAGAGCTGGAGCAACCTTCAACATTCACAGAAATGTCATCTAGCTGCCTCCAAGCCTGTGGGATGAATTCTCCAGACCCCTGTCTCCTTATAGTCTTACGATGACTCTCCATTCTCCCCAGTGATCCTTCTACCTCCTTGCACACTATGTCTTCCAACCCAGCGTTCAGACTAGCTACTTTGAAACGTGTGTTCCTATCCCTTGCACATAGTACACTATCATCCTCCTTATCCCTACTGAGCGGGCAGCCAGGAGCCAACTGGGTCCCTGTGAATTCTGCATGGTCAGGGAAGACATGTTCTGATGGGGCTTCTCCATCTTAACATAGGGCTGTCAACTTGGGCTACTGGAAGGAAGACAAAGTGCAGTGAAGGAGGGGGACAGGGTGGAGTTGCTCAGCTATACCCCAACTCCCAGCGGCCTTAGCAATGAGGACTCTCGGCCTTTCTGAGTACGAGATGAAAAGCACATGAGCACAGAGCAGGGTGCTGCCAAGCATAATCTGGCAGGTAGGAGACAGATGGACTGAGGTTCACCTTCTTATAGACTCTTCTCCCTTAGCTTCCCATAGAAGAACTCTTACTGGTCAGGTCCCAAGTTTCAGGTGAGCGCTGGGTACTGGGGGTTATTGCCAGAACCCTCTAGTTTTCCCCATATCTGGGTCTGTTGTTCAGAATCCCTGCCAGATGCCTAATTGGGACAGGATCCTCAGTCTCCTCTCCTTACCCTCACATGCAGTCAATCATGAAAACACCACACCCTGACCATCTCAACTCCTAAACGTCTCTCCTATCTTTCCTGCTTTGTGCCTTTTACTACCATTACTCTTATCCCCAAAACACCAACAACACTACCTGTCCTCTAATGTAAGCTTTAGCTATGCCAGGTTCTGTGCGAAACATTTACATACATTTGCCTCACTTAATCTTCCCACCAACAACTTCCTGAGAGCTGTACTATTATTGGCTCCATTTTACAGATGGGAGACACTAAAGCCCAGAGCAGTGAAGACCCTTGGCCAAGAGCTTATACTTAGTAGAAGGCAGAGCTAGGATTCCAATGCAAGCAATCTGCTTTCAGAACACACACACACACACACACACACACACACACACACACTAACACACACAGATGGACTCCCTGTGCTCTGCCACACCTCCCTTCCCTTCCCTCTTGGCAGCTTTACTTCTCTCTTGCTGGCTGCCAGAGTGGTTTCTTCAAAGCTCAGCGCCAACTGTATCTATTTGACTCCTGGTCCAGTGCCCTATTGTGGCTTTCTTTAAAGCATCCCCCTGTCTCTCCTCACTGCCATTGCCATAGTCCAGACTGCTGGTATCTCTTGCCTTCCAGCTTTTCCATTCAACTATAAGCTGCTTGAGAGTAGGGTCCAATCTGCTTGATGACCACTGAAGTGCCCAAGTGCACCAGATAAATAGTCACTGGGTCTACAGATGGAAGAATGGACAACCCATCTCCTGTCTTACCCCTGCTGATGCCTTCCCCAAGCTACCACCAGAGGGATCTTTCCAAGCAGTCTTGAGCATGTCACTCCTGTGCTCCAAACTCATCACTGACAGATTCAACCCACAGGTTCTACTTCTAGGAATTTATCCTACTGCCATGTATGCACACACAAGGAATGATATAGACACAGATTATTTATCACAGAATTGCTTGTGATCACAAATGATTGGAAATAACCTAAATGCCCATCAGTTAGAGACTTGTCCACTCTTGGGCAATAAAAAATGAGGAAGCACTTTTGGTACTGACGTGGAATAGTTTCCAAGATGCAATGGTTGGTAAAACAGCAAAATGTAGAATGGTAGCTACAATATATCATTAAATAAAATAAAGGGGGGAAAGAATATGTAAGTGCATTTGCTCTATATATTAACCTATTTGCCCTTCTACCTTTAAATTGTTGCACTGTGTGAAAATATTACCTATTGAAAAGCTATAAACATTAGAATTTGAAATATAATGATGTAAACCAACCACAAATTTTATCAGGGCAAATGAACTGCCCCCATCAATTACACGCTCAACTTTGCCCATGCTGTTTCCTCAACCTAAATTACACTTTCCCTGCCTTCTAGCTTCTCTGAATGTCTACATCTGTACAGTCCATTATAGTAGTCTTAAGTGGTATTCTGGTTTTCATTATTATCCATAGTTTCAGGCACCCTGGGCTGGCCCTGAGACCTGAAGTGAATACTGGGATGGGCATTGGAGAGCTAACAGGATAGTCCCAGAGGTCCACACAGGACCAAAAACTTCCTTCATCTCAGCCACACCCCTACTCTGGAGCCTCCTCTATGCAGAGACTCTCACCTCAGAGTGCTTCCATCTCAGCCTCTGGGGCCCTTTGGCCATTTCTTGAGGTCACCCTCTCCACCCTTCTGTCTCAGGGCCCAACTGCTTAGCCCCCAGCTCTTGGAAAGACAGGAAGAGTAGGGGCTATGTCAGAAGAAGGCAGAGGTTGCACTTGATGGTGCAAAGGGGACTCAAAGCTCTTGGAAAAGGGCACTCATTTACGTAGATAGACTATGATCTTTTGTGTGTGTGTGTGTGTGTGTGTGTGTGTTGTGTGTGTGTGTGTGTTGTGTGTGTGTGTGTGTGTGTGTAGAGGAAAGGATCTTAAATCACAGTTGAGTTCAAACTCTAGCTCTGTCTTGTGAAAACACTGAAAAATATTGACTTGCATATTTCAAGTGGGTAAATTGTAAGATATGTGAATTATACCTCAATAATGCTTATATCGACTTGCAAGCTGTGTGAAGCAAATAGCTTCACCTATCTGTGCCTGAACTTTCATATCTATCAAAGGGAAGTGATAATAACAGTATCTATCTTACAGAGTTGCTGTGAGAATTAAATGGGCAAATCATGTGAAGCATTTCATGTTATGTCCGCAGTAAGTACTCATTGAATACTAGCAGCCGTTATTCCTGTGTGTCAAGTACTGTACAAGTCATGTTGCATACAGTATTTCATTCAATTCTTACAATGAACTTGTAATAGTATGCATTTACTACCAACGCCATGTGAGGGATGCAGAAATTTAATCCAGAAAGACCCCACATTGATGTAGGAGTATGTTAGTAGAGCTAGGATTGGATCCTTGAGGCCCCACCCCTTCCCCCTTTGACATGCCTCTTCACTTAAAAGATTTTTGGCTACATGTGGGGCAGAAGCCTCAAACAAGCCTCCCCTCAGTGCCAGTGAGGTCTGGGAAGGCATGACAGGCTTTCCTCTAGGAGACATGTCTTTGCAACTGGGACTAGCTTGGCAGGGGGTGTTTCAGAAAGCCCTCAGGAATGGAGGCTGGATCCAGGGCTGAGTCAACCCCAGAGCAAGGATCATAGAGGATGTGGCCATCGGGCCATGGTGGCTAAGAGGACCCACGTTCTTGAAGCCAACTCTCACTTTGGATAAATTTACCTGGGGATTTTTTGAGCATCTTCAGGATCCCAGGAGCTGCTCTAGGTGACTTTCCATTGCTTATCTGGGTGAATCCTCACAATGAGGTAGGTATTGCTATCCCAATTTACAGTTAAGGAGCCTGAGACTCAGAGAAGTGATTCACCCATGGTAGAGCTGGGAATCGAACCCAGCCTTACTTCCCTTACCAACCCATCCATTCATATTTCTTTATTCATTCATTCACCACCTATTAGATGCTGGAGATAAAATATGAATTAATTTCTGTTATGGGAAAATACTGACGGAGAACTCACAAGGGAGAAATGCAATGACAGCCAGGGGTATGTGTGTGTGTGTATGTGTGTGTGAAGTGTGTGTGTGTAGGGGGCACTGGCAGGCAGTGAATGTCTTCCAGACAAAGTGTTTCATGAAGAATAAATACACTTGCACTTGGGTGAGGAAGAGAAAGAAGGGAAGATGTTTTTGGGGAAGGAACAGCTCATGAAGGTTGGGAAGGCCTGGCACAATATGGATATTTGGTGGGTGGTGAGAGACGGCATGTGGGGAAGCACAGAGGACATGGGAGACAGTGTGGGAGGTGAACCTGCAGCCTGCGCCTTCAAGGTCTTTTGTGTGAGCCCAAAAGGTCTGGATTGCATTTTCTGGGCCTAGGGAGTCATTGAGTGTTTTCAACATGGTCAGTCCCTGTGACAGTGGGATGGAAGGCAGATTGGAGAGGCTGACTTGGAGGCAAAAGCCCAGATAGACCTCTGGAATAGGTCAAGGAAGAGGTAGTAAATAACTAGAGCTGTGGCCCAAGGGACAGAGAAGAAAGGACAAATCTCCTAAGACTGGCAGGTAGTAGATTAGACAGGAAGAATTCAATGGAGAGGATGGGTGGGGGTCAAGGATGATTCCCAGGCTCTGTCTTGGTCAGCTGGATGGATGAGGTAACCAGCCCTGAGACAGAAACAGAGGAGCAAACATGGGGCATGGTGAGTTGCAGGTCATCCAGTTCTAGAATGATTGCATTTGGAACCATCAGTGAGGTATGAGCTGGAGAGAGAGATTTGAGAGCCCTCAGTTAGTTTCTTAATTCTTGGTCTAGTGCTGTTCTTTCTGTTCCACCCAGCCTGCCTCAAATTTCTTTCTGCAAATGGAAGGTCCCAGTGATACAGACCATCTCAAGCAGCAGATAAGCCCCCATTGGCTTCGAGTTCTAAGTTCAGTCCAGCCAGGAGGCAGCCAGGTTTCTATAGGGTTTATACAAATGCAGCAAGGCTTAGACTAGACAGATATTGGACAGACAGTTAAGAAATCACCTTCTCCAACTCACTTCTAGGCAGGATTCCCTCTAAACCTAGATTTCAATGAGCCCTCCCTTCCCCACCCCCTTCAATCTCAGTCAAGGAAAGAGCTGGAAGAACTCTGGGTAGTGCTCAGTGAGGAACAAGTGGAATGTTATTTGCATATAATTTGCATGAGACAATCTGTTCTCTGGTTATTTTCAAGTAAAAATGTTATCACTCCTCCCTGGAGGGTCATTGCATGATTTTTCTTTCCTTTGTTCTTCCACACACAGAGATTGCCCCAGGTCTGCCCTCTAGGAAAGCCTAATGGAGAGGAGAGCCAGAGAATGCTGGGAAAGGAGGACCTACCATGTCCAGCCAGTGCTCAGACCTAGGACTCTTTTCCCAGGGAACAGTGCAAATCCAGCCTTCTACTGGCTCTCCTAAGGGCTTTTCACAGCAACCCTCAGCATCCCACCCCCATCTTAGGCTGCTGCCTGCCTTCCCTTAACCCCTTGCTGCTGCTCTGCTCTGGGGTCTCCCTTGGGGTCCAGCTGCTCAGTAGGGCTCTGGCAGTTCACGGCATAAGCCTGGCTCAGGGGACATTATCTAATAGACAGCTAATTGCCTCCGTTAATTGCAATTTGATTTTAACAATTTTTCTCTAAGAGCCTGGGGGCCTCAGGCCCAGATATGGAGAGAAGGTTCAGGAGTGGAGCCTGCAAGCTAGGGTCCCACTGCAGAACTTACTACCTACTGGCCCTCCCCTAGGCTCTCTGTCCCTATCAGGTAGGGGGCTGAGGCTTGAGCTACATCTCACCTCCACAGCCTCAGGTCCTCAAGAGGGACATGCTGCAGATGTCTTCAAATACCACTAGCTCCAAGGGAGTGGTTTGGCAGCACTTCTGGAAAGGGCTAGCTAGCAGAAACACCACAGGGTCAGGGCAGGAGGGCCATCATAAAGCCTGGAGGGCTTCCCTCTGGAGCCAAGGGACTTATGAAGCTCTGTCCCATGACCATCTCTGCCCCTTAAACCTGTTTCTGGAGCTACTACCACTTCTCCTCCTCACCACGCAGCCCTGTCCTCCAGGAACCCTCAGAACATGGCTTTTGGAGCCCCGCTGCCTGATAAACCTAGACCAAGTTCCTTTACTTCTCTGGGTTTCAATTCCTTGCTCCTCAAGTGGGGAAATAATAGTATCTATGTGGTGTTGTCATGAGGACCAAATAGTAAATGTGTGCCAAGTTCTTCACCTAGTGTCTGGCACATGCTAAGTTCTCTGTAAATGACAACTGTATTCTGGCTTTCATTATTATTCATGCTTTTCAGGCACCCTGGGCTGGCCCTGAGAGCTGTAGCCTCAGGCCATAGGGTCCCTAAGGGCCCGAGATGGAATCAGGTGGGAGTCCCTGGATGGAGCAGACCCCAGGGTGGGGCTGGGGCTGGCAGGAGGGAGCTTTCAGGCTGAAGTCTCCTGAGTGGGAGCTGGTTCTTGGAGGAAAAGGGGAGGAAAAGGGAAAGGGGGAGGTTTGTGGATTCAGACGGGGTTCTTGGAAAGGCGCTTGGAGACATGTGGACCGGGGTTCAAATTTTTTCTCCTACTTGGTAGCTGGGACCCGTCTCCACCTCTCCTAGCCTCGGTTTCCCCTCTGCACTGAGGCAGCATATAGGTAGGTTCTCAGTGAATAGCCATTTCCTCCCTGCCCCTCCCTTTCCTTCACATGTAAGGGGAGCAATTATCTCCCTGTGTTTATGTATGTGCTGCAGGTCTCTCCCCACCCAGTTCCTCAGCACAGTGGTGGAAGTGTCAGCCACCTCTTTCCTTTCCACCACACACAGGCCTTCTCTGTTGCTGGCAAGCAGAGGGGAGGAGAGGGGACTGGCTATGGTTTGGGGCGGGGGGGGGCCGGGGGGGGTGTTTCGGTGCCTGCCCACCACTTCTGGCCTGCTGCTCCAAGCAGCATGCTAATTAAGCCAGGAGGACCCACAGAACAGAATTGCTGGCCCCCTGCCTGCCTCTATCCAGCCCCCAGTGGCCTAGTGTGGAAATCTGCTGCACAGACAGGCCCTTTGCTTGGAGCTTGGGGGTGGGGTAGAGCTGGGCTGAGTGGTGGCCCAGAAAGGAAACAGAAGAGGGGTTGGCAGGGGTCTAGGGGAGCCTGGCCTGTTAGCAGGACAGGAACCAGGAGATGTGAGGAGAAGGCCATAATTTCTGCTTAGTCCCAGGCTCTGCTGGGCCTAGTCTGGCCTGGCCCTGCCTGTAAAGGAGGTGTTGACAGAATGATGGGGTGGGAGGTACCCAGATGGGGGCACTGCAGGGCCAGTATGCTGGGAGGTAACTGCCTGGTACCTTATCCTGGAGCTTCTGGCCGTACTACCTACTGTCAATTTGTATGACTCAGGCAAGTTCTCCTCACTTTCCTGAGCCTCATTCTCCTCCTGTCCAAAATGGAGCTGATAACACATGTGTAGTAAAAGCATGTATGGGAATGAGGCACACTAGATTCAAGAGAGAAGTTTCCACTGGGGTGGGTGGAAGGAAGGGGCATTAGACAGGAGAGGAGTACATAAATGCCTTTATCTCTATGTGGGTTGTTTTAATCCTAAAATAAGATATGAAACAATGGGGGAATAATGGGAATTTGACAAAGCTGGGTGATAAGTACACAGGTGTATGTTACTTATTTTTTCTTGCATCTTGTCTGCTTGTCTAAAATATTTCATAATAAAGCAAATGTCCAGTGACAGCATGATCCACAGGATTTGAAATGTGCTGAACCTCCAGCATCTCCTACAGGAACAGAAGGGAAGTTCTCTAGGAAACTGTGTAAGAGTTTGGCACTTGGCAATTTCACGTATCCACAGGGGGTCTTGGACAATACCCCTGAGGGTAAGAGGGGACTACTGTAGAATCAGTGACCAGAGATGGGAATGGGACCCCCTCCAGGCCTGTTGTAAGGAGAGGGGGTGACACTCAGGAGGCTGCCTCCCCCTCTGTGTACTCTACTGACAATTGTTGGAGCCCTGGGCCAAATTCTTTTCTAGTGACCACTTAGGTCACTGGTTCTCAACTCTGGATGCACATTAGAATCAACTGGAAAGCTTTTCCAAAAGAGAAATATCGAGGCCCCACACCCAGAGTTTCCAAGAATCTGACTTAATTGGTCCGGGGTGGGGCCTGGACATTCCTATTTTGGAAAAACTCCCCAGGTGATTCTCCTATGTAGCCAGGCCGGAGAACCACTGTACTCTGACCAGCAGAGCTTGTCCCCAGAACCCCTCACTCTTCCTCTCCTGCTTTGAGAGAGGGCCCTGGATCCAGGCACCCCTGGTTGTCCTGCAGAGGCCAAATCTATGCAACCCTAAAGGAAGCTGCTTTCTGCCATCCAGACCTTTGGAGCACATCCCCCATCACTCCTGTCCCTCCTTCCCCAGTCCAAGGAGGACCTGCTGGTTTTTAAGAGGGTTGAGGAGATGGGAAGGGATCATCTCCCTACCATGAGGCTGGGTGAGGCTGTACTTAGAAATCATCCGATCCATTGGCAACTTCTCTATTCACATCTTCTGGGCCTCTGGCCCCAGTGGATACAACAAGCTTCTTCTCAAAACTACTCCTTTAGCTTCCATGAAGCTCATTGTCTTGATTCTTTTCTGGCTGTTCTGGCTATGCCCCCCCCCCCGCCCCATACACACACTGCCTTCTCTGTTTCCTCCTCCTCTCTGTTCACTGACTCATCACAGCCCTCAGCCCCCACAATGAGGTTCTGGCTTTGGCACACTGTTCCTGTCTTAGAACACATTTTACTCCCTTGGCTTCACATTACCCCTATAAAAGAAGCTTTTTCAATAGTTTCTCCAGTTCCGCCCACTTTACCAAGGTCCAGTTCCACACTCTCAACTCTCTGGTGGACATCTTCAACTGGAATTTTCTCTAGCACCTTAAAATCAACACATCTAAGCTAAATTCAGCACATCCTGCATGTCCCCTCTACCAGTCACCTCTTGCAATTTCTGCTCGTGGCACCATGCTTCTCTCAATCCAACAAGCTTCAGTCACCCAGAATCCTTCCTGTCCTTGCTTTCCCCTCCCACATGCTCTAGCCCATGGCTTGATTCCAGTCCACAGAATGGTGAGTCTTCACCGGTATTGTCTACTGTTCCATAGGATTTCCCTCCACCTCTGTGTTGGCCATCCCAACAGCTGCCTCCTCAGTGGCCTTGCTACTTCTCAGCATTACTTCTCGACTTGCCAGTGCCTGTTGGTAAAGTCTCAAATTCTTCAGTATGGGTGACACAATCTTGTTCACCTGACTCCGACCGACCTTTCTAACCTTGACCCCATAGCTCCTGAGGGAAACCTGTCTCTCTAGGCACTTGACTTTTATTGAGTACAAACGCTCCTCACTGTTCCCCAACAGTCTGGATCTATATGGAGGTCAAAACTCGCTTGCTGGCATAGGCTAGGTAGGGAAGGGAAGGGAATCAAGTCACCTGAATTGGCAATACAATCAGGAGTGGTGAGGAATGTGGAGAATTGGAGGGGACAGGCCCTGTTTACAGGGAGCAACACTCTTCAACTCCTGCTATTTGTGCCTATGTGGGAACAAGGGCCCAATGTTGCTAGATCCTGAGCAATTTACTGAGAAAAGCCAGAAATCCAAAACTTAAAGATGAAACATCTAGATTTATCAATGTTAGCAGATCATTCAGATTTTTTTTAGTAATTTTTTTACTGGGCCACACAAAATATGTCTATGACTGGGTACTATTTATTGGCTCCAATTTTGCAATACCCAGTCTCTCCTCGCACCTATCCCCTGATTGGGGGACCATCCCTACCCTTTGTGCCCAAGTCTCCCTATTCTTCAAGGCCCAGTTGAAGTCCCACCAAGCTGGCCAAGCTTTCCATGGCCACTTCAGTCCACTCCAACTTCCCGTGACCTTTAACCTTCAACATCATGTACCTCCACCCAGCTAGGATGGTTAGGGAGGCAACATAGCATGGTGTTTAGAGGTTGGAAGTACAGAACTATAGTTAGGCTGCCTGGATTTGAATTCTGGCTCAGCTGCTTATTGGCTGTGTGACCTTTGGCAAGTTTTTTGCCTTCTTTGTGACTCAGTTTCTCTCTCATGGGATTGTAATGAGGATTAAATGGGATAATCCATAAAATGCATTTGGAACAGCATCCAGTTTATAGTACTCAATAAATGTTAGCTCTTATTATTATTGCTACTTGGAGTTGTTCATTTGCCATTTACATATTCAATATTGCCTATTACATTATACAATTTTTTTAATGTTTATTTATTTTTGAGAGAGAGAGAGACAGAATGCAAGCAGGGGAGGGTGCAGAGAGAGGGAGACACAGAATCTGAAACAGGCTCCAGGCTCTGAGCTGTCAACACAGAGCCCAATGCAGGGCTCAAACCCACAAACCACGAGATCATAACCTGAGCCAAAGTCGGATGTGCAACTGACTGAACCACCCAGCCCGCCTCCCATTACATTATAGTTAGGACAGGAAGCATGCCTTATAGCTTCTGTAGCTTCCCCCCCCACTCTACCACCAAATCCCTCAACACCTAGCTTACACCTTGGAACACAATCGATGTTTAGGAAAATGCTGGTTACAACACACTGAATTAAGTCAGCAAGCATATATTGTATATCAATTCTGTGCCAGGCACTGTGGTAAGTGCCAATGCCAAGATCCGCAGAAACAAACACAAACTATGGTATCAGGCACCCCAGGCTGCCACTTCCTAACTGCCTGAGCACCAGCGAATGACTTTATCTCCTTGACCTTGATTTCAGCATCTGTAAGATGTTAAGAATGCTTACCACATGCGGTTCTTGGAGGCACTAGAAGTGAGGTATGGGTATCCCTGTATCAAATTAGGTAATCTTTCTTTGAGATTCAAATTAAAGCACTTAAGTGTAAATTCATGTGGAAAAAATACATCCATCCCAGTGGGACCCTGGCAGATAGACTTCTTGTCCTAGAGCCCTCTGTCTCTGAGTCTGTTGCCCTGGAAGAGATTCATCTACAGATTGCCTCACTGCGCCACTGCCCCATAGGTTCTGTCTCCAGCCTCCAGGGTTTGTGTGTGTGTGTGTGTGTGTGTGTGTGTGTGTGTGCATGCTCATGTGTGGCAGACTTGACTGAAGGCTGGAAAAGATGGACTGTCTCCAGCTCTTGCCCCAACACAGCTCCAAGGCTACCTTTGCACACCCCTAACTCATCAATGTGTTTTACATAACACTGGACCACCTCCTTTCTCTCTTACTCTTTCTCTTTGCCCTAGAGAAGAAGGCAGCGATATTGAAATTTATCTCCCTCACATACCCTATGTGAACTTTGCTTCATTCTCTTGGATGCCAGAAGTGACTACAGTCATTTGGGTTAAAAGAATTTGTTTCTTCCATTACGTGTGTGTCAGTGAGACATATCTAGCATAGTGCCTAACCTGTAACAGGGGTCAATACATGGTGGCTACACTCCCCACCCTCCCGCAACCTACCCTTCAAGTTCTAAAACCCTGAGAGGAAAGAAATGTGATCTCTGCCTTCACCCTACCCAAGATCTCACAGCCCAAAGAGGGAGAGGAAGAACCAGACATGCAAACCTGTGCTACAACAGCAATCTGTACCAAGTGCCAGCTACAGGAGCAGAGAGGACGGGGAAGCCATCTGACCTGGGGTTAGTAGGAAACATGGGCACAGAACATGACATTTGAGCTGTGAGTCTAAGGCTGCCTGGAGGAATGGGTGGGGGACCAGTAGGTAGTCCACAGTGACTGAAGCTGAACACTAGGGTGTGAGGACCAGCGGTAGGAGATAGGATAAGTTGGAGCCAGACTGTTACCAGTCTTGATGAAGGCCAGGCTAAAGAATTTGGACTTCATCCTATAGACATTAATGAGCCATCAGAGGTTTTGTAAGTAGGGGAGTAACCTGACCAGAGCTGTGTTTAAGGAAGATTAATTAAAAATAATGTCTGGTGTGTTTAATTCAAGGCTAGCCCTGGGCTTTGGAAGAAACTGGAGATGAAGAAAACAAGGCCCCAATGAACAGGCAATTCACAAAATAATGGCCAATAAACATATGAAAAGATGTTCAACCCCACTAGAACGCAAAGAAATGCAAATTAAAGCAACAATGAGATACCATATTTGGCCTATCAAATTAGCGGGGATTAAAAATGATAACACTTGATGTTGTGGAGGGTTTTGTGAGAACAGCCTCAATGCACACCATGCAGAAGCATGGGGGTGACAGCCACAAATCACTCTGGCCTTTCGGAAGGGCAATGTGACAAGAGATACAAGAAGCTTTTTTAAAACTGTGAATTGTGTGACCCAGAAATCCCACTTGTAGGTATTTGTCCCGAAGACATCATTGTAGATGTGAGCAAAAATTTATGCCCAAAATGTCCCCTACCCTGGCTGTTTTATAAAAGCAAATAACTGGATTGAATGGGGGAAATGTTAAAACTGCATGACTGTGGCCTCTGAAACTGGACTTCAACATTTCTGAATCCTCAAAGGCTGGAAGCAGGATACAAAACCACAATTTCTTTTTTTTTAATTGCCTGTGGGATGTTGTCTGGATCTCTAAAGGGAGCCACTGAAATTTGTCCTGGGGGCAGACAGTGCCTTTGTTCTTCCAGGACCAGCAGGCAGGCTTCTTGGTCATGCAGATGTACCTCAAGTACCTATTTATTGTCTTGGGGGAGGCCCTGACTCCATATGCAGATGCTGTAAGCAGTGGCTGGTAGGAATTCTGTTTAATAATGTAAAAGGCTCCCTTCATTGTGGGCTGGGCCTCATCTCCACTGAATCTCTTGTGATGGTAAATGATTTTCAGTTTCCTTTGGCCTCCCTTTGAGACAGCATGGGGGCAGGTGGGGCAATGGTCGATGACCACCCTGGCATGGGAATAGAAATGAGAGAAGAAAAGAGTTTTGGGTTTAAGGAGGACAGGGTCCCAGCAACGCCATGACAGACTGGATTAAAGACCCTGACTGCCAGCGGTGAGCCCTGGGAAAGGGCAGTCTCAGAGCAACAGGACTGCTACCAATTGTAATTTCCCATGCCAGTGTTACCTCAACACTATACATGAGAGGATTTTAGGTGGTACATGGAGGAAAAAGAAGCTTAATTCTAGCTTAGTATGAGGCTCAGGTTTAATAAGGTAGTTGGATCTACTGATAGACTCACATTAGAGTAAATACCAGGATAGATGGAACATGAATATGTCAAACCTTGAAGGTGGTTTCAAGGAGCTGACATTTGAGAAGAGGTACTCTGTGTTGCATTGCAGTCACTGAGCAAGTTGGTAAACTATAACAGGTCAGCTTCAGCTGTGTGTTGGAAAATTGAGACAGAAGCTATTGTCCAAATTTGGGCCTGGGGGCACAAAAATGGCTGCAGTAGCACAGAGGGAGAAGTGGAGATGAGAGTGCCACAGGAGACAGGGAAAATTCCAAAGTAGTGGGCAAGGGCTGCAGGTGCCTGAAGATAAGCCAAAGAACAGAATCCCAGGGACAGTAGAATTTTGAACTCAGAAACATAAGAAACACCAAGTGTTGGTGAGGATGTGGAGAAAAAGGAACACTTACAAAGTGTTGGTGGGAATGCCAAGTGATGCAGCCACTGTGGAAAACAGTATGGAGGTTTCTCAAAAATATAGATAGCCTATGATCCAGCAATTGTATTACCAGGTATTTACCCAAAGAATGCAAGAACACTAATTCAAAGGGATGCATACACTCCTATACTTATTGCAGCACTATTTACAATAGCTGAGATATGGAAGCAGCCCAAACGTCCATCAACTGATGAATGGATAAAGAAGATGTGAGATACACACGTGCGCACGTGCGCGCGCGCGTGCGCACACACACACACACACACACACACACACACTGGAATATTATGCAACCATTAAAATGATGAAATCCTGACATTTGCAACAATATGGATGGAGTTAGAGAATATAATGTTAAGTGAAATAAGTCAGTTAGAGAAAGACAAATACTTTATGATTTCACTCATAAGTGGAATTTAAGAAACAAAACAAATGATCATGGGGGAGGGGTAAAAAGAGAGAGGCAAACCAAGAAACAGACTCTTAACTATAGAGCACAAACTGATAGTTACCAGAGGATAGGTGGCTGAAGGGATGGGTTAAATAGGTGATGGGGATTAAAAAGTGCATTTGCTGTGATGAGCACTGGGTAATGTATGGAAGGGTTGAATCGCTGTATTGTATGCCTGAAATTAATAGAACCCCATGTTAACTAACTGGAATTAAAATACTAACTTTTTTTTAAAAATTGTGAACTCAGGAGGGCTCTAGCCTCCCTCTCTACACCCAGATGGGTTCTTAGACTAGGGCTATTTGGCTGTTAAGAGTGAGTGATTACACATGGCTGGAGAATGTGGAGATGCTTAGGTCCTAAATGCATATGACATCCAGACAAATGGTGAGGCAACCATTCAACATTATGGTTTTTACAAAGCATTTCTGGGGTGCCTGGGTGGCTCAGTCAATTGAGCGTCCTACTTCGGCTCAGGTCATGATCTCATGGTTCATGGGTTCGAGCCCTGCGTCGGGCTCTGTGCCGACAGCTAGCTCAGAGCCTGAAGCCTGTTTTGGATTCTCGGTCTCTTTCTCTCTCTGCCCCTCCCCTATTCACTCCCTGTCTCTCAAAAATAAATAAAATGTTAAAATAAAGCACTTCTGATGGTGTAGAAAGATGCCAATGAAAGATCATGAAGTGAGAAAGAGGAACACAAAACTGTAGTACAATGCAACCTTGATTACCTTAAAAAACAAACAAACAAGACTAGAAGGAAATAAACCAAACATTATCAGTAAATATCACACAGGTGGAAATTCCAAGGAAAAGTCCTGGCCTGCCAGTCAGAGAAGTATAAGAGATGGCCATGTTTGAATTGGGAATGGAAGAAGTAGAATTTTGCAGGGCAACTCCATTCATTGCCATTCCAGGAAGAGGAAGAGTATGACAAAGGCCTGGAATGTGAGAAGTCTAACATGCTGGATCACAGATGTCACTTATGATCAGATCTATGTGACTTATCAGAGACCTCATGTACTGAACAGAGGATGTATTATAGAGAGAAGGGAGAGAAGTGTGAAGTTGACTACAGCTCTCCAATACAGGTAACAAAGGTCTGCAGCCATGTGAGGGACTGGGGAAAGAAAGGAAGAGTGGGTTCAATAAATACTGAGGAGTAAGAATCTAAGGGACGTGTTGACAAATTGTATGTGGGTGAGGGAGAGGGTGGCCTGAAGCAGGACTCCCAAGTTTCTGTGAGATTTTGGACTTCTAGGTGGAACAGGAGACCTGGCTTTCACCACAAGTGGCACAAAGCTATGACAACGGAAGGTAGAAGCAGTGCTTGCATTCTTATGGCTTCACTAGAGTTCCTCCCAATACCACTGATTAGGAGAGTCTCAGAAAAGGACTCTGATTGTCTGGCTTGAGTCACGTGCTCACTGCCATGGCCAAACAGACTGGATCTACTATGCAAATAAGGAGGAAAAGGGGTTCAGAAAGGATGAAAACCATAATTGCCACAGATTCTCTGGACTCAAAAACTATAATGAATGTTAACTCTATTTTTTTAATGCTCATTCATTTTTGAGAAAGAGACTGTGCAAGCAGGGGAGGGGCAGAGAGAGTGAGGGAGAGAGAATCCCAAGCCGGTTCCGCACTGTCAGGCAGAGTCCAAAGCAGTGTTCAAACCCACAAACTGTGAGATCATGACCTGAGCCAAAATCAAGAATCAGATGCTTAACTGACTGAGCCACCCAGGCACCCCTGAAGGCTAATTCTAAAGATAGCCTTTGACTAATACCACTTCATCTTGCATGTGTCTGCAGAGAAAGGTTATCACCTCAAAAGTTCAAGTTAAAATATCACCAAGTCCATTCCTCCCTCCAAAGTGCCAATCAGTCACCTCCTCTGCTACTGCCCATGGTCAGGTCCTCAATATCTCTAACGTGGCCTCTTGCCCCCAGCTCCTCGCTGCTCTCCCTGCCCCCAGGCCAGTTCACACCAAACTGTTGTGCACACCACTGCTGTCACGGGGACAAGTCAGCCTAGATCAGAGGCAGTGTAGCTCACTGATTAAGAATGTGAGTTATTTCTGGGGGCAAGATGGCAGAGAAATAAGGAGC
>PJEM01016010.1:0-19334 GCA_004023845.1 Helogale parvula | reverse complement strand
TCCCCACAGCTTCTTTCCCACATAAAAGTTGGTCATGTTTTGAGCTACTGCCATTTGAGAGAGACTAACTTTTTGTGTTGTTGTTTATAGGCAGACAAGTTTCAGATGTATGTCACGTACTGCAAAAACAAGCCTGATTCTACTCAGCTGATCCTAGAGCACGCGGGGTCCTACTTCGACGTAAGTAATAGATTCCCGCCGATGCTGGGAAAGCCTCTCAACTGTACTTGGTCACATAAAATCCAACATCACTCCTCACTTTCACCTGTTTGATGGTAACAATATTTTCCTTTTTATCGATCCTATTTATGGAGGGATATTGTTACATATTCTTCTGTTATTACAAGATCCTTCTAAGATTTTAGCACGCACATGTGTGTATGACATTCCTTACTATTTATACTAATTTTAAATGTAATATCATGTACAGAAGGTATAAATTTTTAAGCTTCTTTAATTCTCTATAAAACAAAATAGTCTTTGAATCTTTTTTTAGTCATTTATTTTTCTCATTTCTATGTTATTCCAAAAGCAGCCTACCAATAAATTTTTACAGATGGCACTGTACCTAGGACCACCAGGAGGCTCATTAATTATGTTCTTGTTGTTAGCATCGATGTAAGCCATCTTTTCTGGGAAGATACTGCGGGAGGTTATTTAGTATGAAAGAGGATAGAGCCTCATGGATATAATTTACAGAATGCTTTCTGACTCTCCAGAATGTAGGCAAACGTGTGCCAGATACATCTTGATTAAAAGATGGAGCGCTTTCCGATGTCACGTGTAGTTTGGTGTGCAAGCCTGTGAGAGTATTAGACGTGTTTCCGCCCTTACGCTCGTGCAGTGCCACGTGTGATACTCTGCCCTTCTCTGGAAGTCGGGAAGTGAGAATAAATTTTGGCTTCTGTCTTTGAGGTGAAGCCCTGTAGATGTCCCTGTCTTTGTTGTCATTCCTGACCGGGAATTCTGTGTCACTGCCTTTGTAAATATAAAGTCAGCACCCAGCCCAGTGCGGGCCCCCCCCCCCCCGTTTTCTCCGTTTTTCACACGCCCCTGGGTCTTTGTCATCAGATGAAACTCACCACCACATCTGTATGCAGGGTGAGAATTATTTAAGGTCTGAGCACTGAGAGCATGTGCACATTTAATCAAATCAAATGGCTATGGAATCAAAGCCGTTAAAAAAGAAAAAAAACCTCTTTGCCCTTAAAACTTCTTTAAGGATAAAGGAAATCATGCTTGCCGGATTTGGGGATTTCACACATTACTTGTCTTCAGCACGCATTGTGCAGCATGATTGCGTGTCTTTCTGGGGCTCATTTAACTCAGTGGGCCTGGTCCTAGGTGCTTAGCATGGAGTCGTGGATAACCCAAGTGCCCACCTTCCCAGCCAGGACGGTAGCACATGTGAACAACTGAATTACAAAGGCGAAGTAGAAATTACGGTGTTGGATATGCCACTGACCAGGAAGCTAGGTCCTCCCTTCACCCCCAATTCTTTGTCTCCCCACCATTCAAGGTAAAATTTTAGAAGCATAGAAGTCTGTGTTGATAACCCTTAACAGCCTTTTAGGAAAAGGAAGCTTCATTGTTTCAGCAGGATGAGACCTGTGTCAGGCATCTTGGAAGAATTCTGTCTTTATTGTTTAAAATCATTTACTTTTTTTATCTTGATAAGTGTACTCTCTTATCCTCATCCCCCGTCTCTCCCATCCCCCCAAGCCCCTCTATTCTGGAAACTACTGTTTGTTCTCTGCACAGACTCTGTAGTTAAGAGTCTGTTTCATGGTTTCTCTCTCTCTCTTTCCTTTGTTCATTTGTTTTGTTGCTTAAATTTCACATACGACTGATAATCATATGACACTTATCTTTCTCTGACTGACTTATTTCACTTAGCATAATACCCTCAAGCTCCGTCCATGTTTTTACAAATGACAAGATTTCATTCTTTTTTATGGCTGAATAATGTTCCTGTGTGTGTGTGTGTGTGTGTGTGTGTGTGTGTGTGTGTGCGTGTGCGTGCGTGTGTAAGAGGGGAACCTCCGCACTGCTTCCCACGGTGGCTGCACCTGTTCGCATTCCCGTCAGTAGTACGGGGAGTCCTTTTCCTCCACGTTCTCCCCAACTCCTGTGGCTTCTTGTATTTCTGATTCCAGCCATTCTGACAGATGTGAGCTCATAACTCATGGTTTTGATTTGCATTTCCCTGACGATGAGATGCTGAACATCTTTTCGAGTGTCTGTCGGCCATCTGTATGTCGTCTTTGTGATGTTAATTCATATCTTCTGCCCATTCTTTACTTGAATTATATGGTTTTTGTGTGTTGAATTATATCAGTTTTTTATATATTTTGCATATTAACCCTTTATCGGATATGTCATTTGTAAATATCTTCTCCCATTAAATAGGTTGCATTTTAGTTTTGTTGGTTGTTTCCTTCCCTGTACAGAGCTTTTTATTTTGAGGTAATCCCAGTAGTTTATTTTTGCTTTTATTTTCCTCGTCTCAGGAGACATATCTAGAAAGAAGTTGCTATTTCTGATATCAGAGAAAGTTGCTATTTCTGATATCAGAAATTATTGCTTATGCTCTCTCCTAGGATTTTTATGGTTTCAGGTCTCACATTTAGGTCTTTCATCCATTTTGAATTTATTTTTGTGTATAGTGTTAGAAAGCGGTCCACTTTCATTCTTTTGCATGTTGCTGTCCAGTTTTCCCAGCACCATTTGTTGAAGAGACTATCTTTTACCCATTGGGTATTCATTCCTCTCTTGTCATTTTTTAATAGTATAATCCTATGATAAGGTACTAAGGATGTCAACAGAAATAGGTTGGTGTTCAGAAATATCAGAGGTGCATTTTTTAATGTTATTAAAACAAGATACTAAAAAATCATTATAGTATCTCTCACATGTTGGGTCTGCAGGAAATGGATACTTCCCAGCTGTATAAAAGGATAAATTCTTGATACATAAATAACATAGCTTAATCTCCACAACACGGGCTGAGAGAAGCAAGATACAAAGGAATACATTTTGTATAGTTCATTTCGTGTGAAATTCTAGAATATGCAGAACTAATCTAGCCAGAGAAATCAGAATAGAGGTTGCCTCTTGTTGGCGGGGGGGGGGGGGGGGGGGGGGGGGGGGGGGGGGAGTCTGTTAGAAAGAGGTATGAAGAACTTTCTGTGATGCTGGAGATGTTCGGTTCCTTGGTTTGGGAGCTGGTTGCAAGTGTGTTGACGTTTGTCAGAACTTAGTGACCAGCGCTTGCAATCTGAGCATTATATACTCTAAATGAAAAATATTTTAGCTGTGAGATATGAATGTATGTATCATAACCATTAAATCATGAATTACACATTTTTGAGCAATTGCAAATTGAAGAGACACTTTTAAACCACATTTGTGACCTGGAAGGCAGAGGAAGAGTTGCTGAGTCCCGAACTCGCATGGCCTGTGAGGGACAAGTCGTTTGGTGGCTGGCCCGCAGCCGACACTCCGTAGACGGTGGATCGCAGGAATCACAGCACGATGCCCAGGCCCCCACGAGCTTAACTGAAATGACAGGCAGACTGAGACTGTGAGGGTGTGGTGGCATTTGGTGGCGTTTGAGTCTCATTTGACTTAGAATATGAGGCAAGAACTTTTTTTTTTTGAAAATTTTTGGAGAAGAGTGTTAACAGCCAAAAGATAGTGCAAGTGCAGCTGGTTGGTATGGAAAGTCTGGGATAAAAGGTGATCGAGTCATGAGAGCGTGTGGAGGAATTCCTCCATAGTGTGTGAAGGCAGGGGTGAGGGGAAAGGGCCTTCGTGAGGGAGAGTCAGGCCAGGGGGAGAGGGGGCACCGAGCCGCAGATTCAGAGGCTGTGGTGGGAGAGAACGCCCCCTGTCACCATCCCTGTCCCCATCCGGTTCCCCATCTCCGTCTCCATCCCGGCCCCCAGCCCTCATCTCCATCCCTGCCCCGTCTCCACCCTAGTCCCTGTCTCCAGTTTGGGCCGAGTGGCCAAGGGCCGGCCCTGGGGGGTTGGAGGCCAGAGCGGGCCAAGGGCAGGGGGTTGTTGGCTTGGCCTGTTAGAGGGTCTGCACAGGAAAGCCAGGAATCTGGACTGAACGCTTTCGCCTTCGGGTTCAAAGTTATCGCCTGTTCTCATGTTCAGCATATTAAAAGAATAGTGATTTCTGGGTTTCTTTATAGAACAGTAGTGATATATGTACACTTGTTGTGGAGGTAAAAAGTGCAGTTTTCATTCATGCTAATTATAATGCTGTAATCAACATTACGGTAATACTCATCTCTCTATATATTTTCTTCTTAATTCAGGAAATACAGCAGCGGCATGGATTAGCCAATTCCATTTCTTCATACCTTATTAAGCCGGTTCAGCGAATAACAAAGTATCAACTGCTTTTAAAAGTATGTATGAAGCATCTCCTGCCTGTAAAATTTTGTGAATTGCACATTATTATTTTGACATTGTTCTGTTTATATAAAGTACCCTGAGTTTTTTAAATAACACCAAGCCAATTTTTTAAAATTCATTGCTTTTTATTACCCTGATCAGTTTCTCAGTGCGGCCGGTAAATGAGAGAGTATTCCGTGATCATGCACCTGAGCTCTGCTGAGTGAGTCTGGTCTGTAACATAAACTGAGGAGGGAAAGCGAGATTGTCACACCTGGGGAGCGTGGCACCTGTGTCCGGGTGTGGCTTGCTGGCCGCGGGCCAGGCACGCTGCCGTGCACCTGGCAGGCGTGAGGCTTCCCTCGTAGCAGTGCTTGTCTGCCGGTGTGGAAACGAGCCTGTGAGGTGAGGGCTGGTCCCAGAATCGTCGCTGGATCATGGTTGTCTGGGCTCAGCTCTCAGTCCTCAGGCAGCTTCCTCCCTGTTGCGTCTAGTCACGTGGCACACGTGTACTTCTAGAACATGTTGTTGGCACAGGTTGCAGGGAGTGGAGTCAAACTGACCTCTCCTTTTTCCTGATTACAAATGATGACGGCTAAAGTCATCCTGTGACCATGTGTGGTGACGTCTGTTAACTAGACTTCTTGTGATCATCGAGCTGCGTATGCAAACGTCAGTTTCTTACGTTGTACTCTGGAGACTAATATAATGTTGCATGTCAATTTTATTTCAAAAAAAAACCAAACCATATTTGTAATAATCTAATGTCTAGTCTTAATTGTAGAACAGTAAAAGAAACGTAGAATTTGTGATGGAGGTCACAGAATGCATTATGTAAAAATCAGTGCATGTTTCCTGGACTCTAAGAAAAATAATTTTCCACCCCTACCTGATGACGTTTGCCCTGCCGTTTCCTCGGCTCGAGAATGCTCTTAAGCTCAGAACGGACGGACGGTCCACTCCCCTTGCTAATGGTATTTTGTGCATCTGTGTCCCCGGCGCTTCCCAGCACGGCAGTAGGGACGTGATGTGTAAGTTTCCCGGATCTAAACAAAGTTCAGAGATGGAGTTACGAGATTCTGAAACTCTTTGCTAGTGAGAGAGGTCTAGACACAGAAAGGGCTGTATTCTTTTTGTGAATGTGGTGTCATCTGGGACATTTCTGTTGGGAAGGCGCCCTGCATGTCTGTGTCAGAATCTTGTGAAGCGCTTCGATGGCCCTCAGCAGAAGCAGGAGGTTGCCACCAACGTGAACTAGGAGTCAGGAGGTCAAGTTGTTCATATTCACATGAGCCTGTTGCTTTTTATTTCTGCAGAGGCGCTTTCCCGGTCGGCGTCCTCAGCATTTAGGAAACTATTTTTAGCAGGGGGCTCCAGTGACGATCGCTTCCTCCGTGACCTCACATCTAGCTAATCACGAGTTAAGGAGGGCTTTAATGTATAAGCCTCACGTTATTCGGCCCGCGCTTTGTCAGGAGAAGAGTAATAAGCTGTGTTGAGACTCCCAACAAATGTTTTCTGTTGGTGAAGGTAATTTCTATATGTGGCATTTTTAAACACTTTTTTTTGCCAATCTGCTTAGAATAATAGGGAAAAACCATCTGATCACAAGTAAACGTGCTTGTCTGTTGCAAGTTGCTCTAAACTGTCCACTGGGGACCAGAGCTGAGCGCAGTGCCCTGTCCCTCTTGTCGGCACCGAAAGCTGCGGTTACTATTACTGAGTGATTATAACCGTCCGTACCCTGGTAAGGAAGGGTCCTGGACCCCCCAGAACGTGGATTTGTTGTCCTTGTTAGCACACACGTGACAGCAGACACTCCTCTGAGTAGGTCTGAAATGTGATCACACTCGGAGCTGGGATTAGGTCACGCGCACTTTTCTAAGCATCCTGCGTGCAGAGGGGCAGCATTTAACGTAGACACGGCCCTGCTCGCGCTCCCACTCTCAGTCGGGACTTCCAGGGTAGGTGGCGCCTGGCAGCAACAGCGCCTAGGAGTTCAAGATCGCCCTGGCCTGTGGTGGGAGGCCTCTCGGTCCCACCTGGACTTGACCGGTAGCTGGTTATGCTTTGCTGTACCAGTTAAGTGTCTGTTTGTCACTTTTGAGCCTTGGTAGTTGTGTACACGGACTTCCTCCTGGACGGTGACCGCAGCTGGTTTACTCTGACCTGAAGAAGCATCCTGATTTGAGCAGGACAGACCCCTCCGTTCTTTGGATAAAGAGGCAGTAATTCATTTTCTCTGCAAATAAGTGCCTGGTTGACCGCATTTCGCTGTGGTCTTGAAAATCATGGATTTTTCATCCCCGTTTTCTGCAAAGATCTTGTTGGCAGAGGTTTCGGCATTTGGCTAGTTGACCATATGGGTCTTTTACAGGAGCTGCTCACTTGCTGTGAGGAAGGAAAAGGGGAGATAAAAGACGGCCTGGAGGTGATGCTTAGCGTGCCCAAGCGGGCCAACGACGCCATGCACCTCAGCATGCTGGAAGGTAACGGGCTCTGCGGGTCCCCAGCGCGCGCCCCTGCGCTCCCCCGACGCTCGGTCTGGGCGCGTGTCCCAAGTTCTGGACAGCTTGGCTTCGTCCCTCTGTGTTTGGGGAGGATCAGGAGTTTGGATGGGAGCACCTTCTTTTATAGAGCTGGTCTGATCGCCTCCCTTAAGGATCACAGAAGGTGCTCCAACCTCATTAAAAGCGTGTCCTTGACCATTAACTAGAGAACAGCCTGTCCGCACTTGGAACCCCCGTAGCACCTTGTCACTTGTCTTAGGCTTTCTGGTTCCCACGTGGATGGATGGATAGAAGGGAGGCAAGATCAGTCCCCTGTGATGATAAAAATCCTTAAAAAAGCTTGTAGTTTCCCCATATGTATCCTTTGTGTCATTGTGAGAGAGAGCTTTGAACGTGGTGGCGTGAGACACGGCAGTGTGCGATGTGGTGAAGAGTCGGTGAAATGGATAAAGTTAGTTGTTCTGCAGGTGAAATTGCCACGGATGCTCGGGTTTAAAAAGGCTCTTTCTGCGTTACTGAGCTTAAGTCCTGCTGTCAGGCTGCACAGAACTGTTTACGGGAAGAAATCCTGCCCCACACACTCTTGTGTTGCTTGCAGTGGAGCGAGTTGGGGCACAGGTGCAGCTGTTTGCAGCAGAGCCCCAAAAATCAGAGGCACGTGAGCCCCTGAGCCTGTGTGGCAGCCCTGCGCAGCGTCACCGAGGACTCGGTCTCCATCTCTGCCCCGCTTAAAGGCTGTTCGGTGGCTCGGTCCGGAATGTGTCAAGACCACGTTACATTCGTGTTTACCTGAGATGGTGACGGGGCGGCGGGGGGCTCCTATCCCTGGAGAAGATGTGGAGGCCGGTAGCTGAGAGAGAGCTGGCAGCGCTGCTCCGGGTGCCAAGCCGCTTTGCAGAGCCCTGGGAGTTGGAAGGCCACGCAGCCGGTCCCTTCTATGAGATGGCAGCAGGGGAAGGCCACCCCTGTGGCCAGAGCATGACGCACACGGAGAATTCTGCACTCGAAGAGGGGAGAGCTCCCCGAGGAAGGCCAGTCCACAGCCTTGGGGAAAGGCTCGGCCTGCGAGGACTGTTCGGGAAGGGGTTTTAGGCTGAGGTGGCCGAGGGTTAGGACGTAGGCTGGGCGTGGTGACGGCCCGGGGAGGAGGTTTGTAGGACGGAATGCTGTGAGTAGAGGCCGAGGAGAAGGTAGGGGGTTCAACCAAATCTCAAATGGTGTGAATGCCACCCTGAGGAGATCGAATTTAAAGAATAAAGCCACGAGGAATAGCTGCCTTTTATTTTTAATAAGAGAAAGTCTACGCAATATCTGTTTTAGGAAGAACTGTCCTTTCTCAGACTCTGTCAGATGGGGTCAGTGCTGCGAGATCAGAGTCGGGACCCCAGTGGGAAATTGTAACCAGATTTAATTGATGGGCACCAGACAAATGTTTAAATAGTCGCACTGCCGTCTTGTGTGTCCTTCTTCATTCTCCTCCAAACTGAGCGTGCCCCCTTTTGTTATGTTGTAGGGTTTGACGAAAATATTGACTCTCAGGGAGAACTCATCCTGCAGGAATCCTTCCAAGTGTGGGACCCAAAAACCTTAATTCGGAAGGGGCGAGAACGGCATCTCTTCCTTTTTGAAATGTCTTTAGTGTTTAGTAAAGAAGTGAAAGATTCCAGTGGGAGAAGCAAGTACCTTTATAAAAGCAAATTGTTTGTAAGTATGGACGTTCAGAATTGTAAATATTAAGGTAACACGCTCGCGACCTTTTTTGCAGCTAGAAAAATAATTACTGCTCGTTGCTTTCAGTTTAACCTCCCAAACTCTGCTCCGATGCGGTTTCATCTTCCACAGTGACATGCTCTCTCGAGTCCACTAGAGGGAGCTCAGTGGGTTTTTTAGCTTCATTCACCAACACTGGAATATACTGAAGCAACAACCTTCCTGGGCACTCGCTGTGGGCTCTTCATGATGAGGTGGGATTTTCTCCCCCCATAAATATAAGTGTGTGAAAATTAAGCAAATTTGTGGTTCTTTGCAATAGCAAAATATGGCCATTAAAGAAAACATATATAAGCAAAAATAGCTTTAAAGATCCACAGCCCCATTTATAGAGAGACAGCCCGGTGTGCTGGGTGGGCACTGTGTTGCATTTGAATTCTTTTTTAACTTGGGAGTGGGCTTTCTGGCGCAGGAACGTACCTGCTGCCTCTTCTCCGTGAGGACCAGAGCCCGGGGAACCTCTCTGTAAAGCACACGTTGGCTCTAAGGAGAGTCCCAGGCAGGCGTCCCCCTCGGGGCCTGTGGTCCCTCAGGGAGACGCTGGCAGGGGCTCTCGACACGGACCTGCCGGGCAGGGCCAGGCGGGGGGCGGGGGCAGCAAAGGATGGGGCAGAACTCCTCAAAAATCACCATCAGAGAAAGAATAGAAATGCAATCAAATTTGGTTTCTTTTTACACACGATACGGTGGATCGCTTACAAATAGTGGGAGATATTTGGAACTTGAACAGCGTCTACATTAAACACTTTTATGGCATCCATAGATTAATCAAGTTTCCAAAGTAATAAAATACTACCAGTGCAGAAATCGTCTTCATAATAATCTGGAATTTGCAAGTTCAAACTAATGATTTTCATACCATTTTCCTTGGCTTATATCCTGTTTGAGATTGTCTTCTGGCTCACAGCCCACCTTACATCATTTTAGATCATATTCTAAATGGAAAGAAGAAATGCAGCATTGCTGGCTAGCAATTTCACTAGGCTGACTTTAATCTGTCCTCGGAGACCAAGTTAGTCTGCTTTAGAAGCTGATACATCTTCATTTAATTTATCTCTTAAAAGTTAAGGTTCCCTCTGAGGCCGCGGTTATGAATCACTTCCTTTGCTGGAGGGAGGAGAATGTACCAGGGGTGAACTTGATTGTGGGGGAGGGGCTGCTGACCTTCCCCTACTCTCTTCCATGTGCTCATCGCACATCTGCATGTGCCACAGAGAGACATTGTGTCTCCTGGCCCTTAAACTTGTTGGTGCAACACTGAAGGTTGATGCTTTTGATAAACAAGTTGGGACATAGCTGTGAAGACGGCCTCTGCATCCTGTGAGCCCGCTTTGTTCATGCTGAAAACGCAGGGCGGCAGCTAGGACAGGTTCAGTTTGGGTTTTCAGGTTGAAAATAGTCAGCGCCTGATTTTCCAGATAACACGATCTTTAGATATTTCGGTTTCCTTCCTCTGTTTGCTCCTTGACCTGCACCAGGGTCTCCGGTAGATGTGCTCAGAGCAAGAGAAAGGGATGTGACCCATCCTGTGTGGCCTGGGAACAAAATTTCCTCAACTAGTATCTGAGGATTACCTGTCAGTGGAAACAGACAGTGTTGTTACAACCTCGCGTGACCGCGAGTCACCAGAAGCCATCTTCTTGGTCTTTGTTCTGTGTCCTGCCAGAATTGTGTCTGTCCTCTAACTTTTTAATCACCATTGTGTCCAGACCTCAGAGCTGGGTGTCACAGAGCACGTGGAAGGAGACCCTTGCAAGTTCGCGCTGTGGGTCGGGAGGACGCCAGCCTCCGACAATAAAATCGTCCTTAAGGTACGTTCCGTGAGGCTCGGGAACGCACGTGAGACACGCTTACCGAGACAGCTTTCTTCCTGTTGCTGCAGCAGCGGTTTTCATGCCGTTTCAGTCGTTGTTTTTGTGTTCCGTTGGCATTGGAGGTCACCACAAAAAGAATAGTAGAAGACGTTCAGTTTGGTGTCCTGGGGGCTAAGTGCCTTGAGCTAAACTTTTGCTTGCCTACCAAGGATCAAATGGAGAAAGACGTGTTTAAGCTTCTCCCATTCTCGCCTTCTGCAAGAGTCCATGCATTCCGTAAGAGACGCAGGACGTCGAGATGCAGGAGGAAGGAGAAGAGGGTCAGCGGCTCCCACTGCACACTTCACTTGCAAGGGAAATAGGCACCCGATGAACTTGCGAAGGCCTTGGGCTGTTTCAAGGCTGAACATGCCAAGAGTCTTCATGGGGTCCCAGGCTCTTGGCTTTCTAATTAGGGGGAAGAGGAAAAGGGGGGAAATGATCAGTTACAGGGGTTGATAATGTTAGGATTCATTCAAAGCGTTCACAAACGTTAAGAATGCTTTTGGGTATATCTATATGAGGGGGGAATATGTTTGAATATTTTATTTGAACTCTGCTTTGATTATCCCAGCGTCTCCTAGGAAAGGCACAGGGCTCTCAGGGCATCCTGTGTGCTTCCCTCCTTCTAGTTTGAGAAAATGCAGAATGGAACTGTCTTCTCCAGCTATCTGGAAAAGCCATAGGTGATTTTGGAATGCTTTGTGAAAGACGTTGCTAAGGATTTGTAGAATATTGGGAGACGAGCCAAAAGCTTAATAGGACTCTGGTGTGTGAACTGGCATGTCAGTGATTCTGTCTCATACATTCCTTTTAATCTCTCAACAGTATTTCCAGCAACTATGAGTTACTCATGGATACCTCGCTCTTACAGACTGTACTTTAGTGGAAGCATTGTGTTTCTAAGGTCTTTATTCCCATAGAAATGATGCACTGTTTTGCAACGAATACATGATCACCAGCCCAGTGTGTTCTTGTTAGTGTTGGCATAACGCCCTATAAAGTGTAAATTGCACTGAGAGCTAAATATTAGATAACGGAACTCTCCTAAGGCATAACATTTTAAAGTATACTCAAAACCGCAAAACTTCCAACTCATAGTAAGCATTTATGGAGATTAGCTGTAGTGACAGATGTCAAAGGGCGCATCTAAGAAATAGCGCCGGATACTAGAGCCAGATATGGACTACTTTCATTTAGGACATAATCAAATACTCACGATGCAATTGAAGTGTAAGATTTCCTTCAGGCTTTATCAGATGAGCATTTTCTAGGGAATTTGGAGTAATATTTCTTTGCTCTCCAAGGAAAGATACCCTTTTTCATTTTAGAGATTGCTCTGTGGGGGTGGAGATAGAGGCAGTGTTGGAGGAGATGGATATGGTGATGGTGGTGCTGGACGTGGTAGTGGAGCTGGAGGTGGAAGCAGTGGTGGACGAGGTGGAGGTGGAGATGGAGGTGGTGATGGAGACAGAGGTGGTACTGGAAGTGATAGAAGTGGTGGTGGGAATGGAGGCAGCAGGGATGGGGGTGATGGTGGAGGTAGAGATGCCAGCGAAGATGGAGATGATTGTGGGAGCAGTGGTGGAGGACGTGGACATGGAGGCTGTGGTGGATGGAGGTGGTGGTGGTGGTGGAGACGGAGGCAGTGGTGACGGAGATGATGGTGGAGGTGGAGATGCCAGCAAAGATGGTGATGGGGATGGAGGTGGGGATGATGATAGAGATGGAGGCGGTGGGGATGGAGGTGATGATGGAGATGGAGGCGGTGGGGATGGAGATGGTGATGGAGATGATGGAGATGGTGGTGGTGGGGATGGAGGTGATGATGGAGGTGGAGGCGGTGGGGATGGAGATGGGGATGGATGCAGAGGTGCAGGTAGAGGAGATGGCTGTGCTGGTGGAGGTGATGATGATGGGGGCAGAGGTGCTGGTGGTGATGGCGATGATCGTGATGGCCCAGTAGTTGTAAAACAGAATGTTGATCTTTTATAAGTTGTACTCTGGAAAGGAGGATCTTATTCCTAAATCCTTCCTGAAGCAGGTGAAGACTGCCGAATGTGCCTCAGATTATGCCCATCTCTCAGACAAGTGGGACCTTTTACTTAGTACTTTACTAAATACTTTCTCTTTACTATTTCTGAAAAATTGGCACCTTTCCCCCTTGTTTAATTTCTTTAAGGTCAGGAGAATTCCTCTCCATAACTGTAATGATCACCTCGCTCTGTTAAATCATGAGAATTTCATTTACTTCTGAACCATAGTAACAGTCTCCCTCAGTTGTCTCTAACTCTGCCAAACGTTCTTTCTCAGGTGCTTCTCTTGCTTAACCTGAACGTCCGCGTCAGGCGTTCAGATGCCGGTAGATCTGTAGTGTTCAGAGTTGTGCCTGCGACACTTTTGTTTCCTGCACACACTCCCCTGGTCCCTGCTCGGCCCGCTCTGGCCCCAGAAGCACTTGGGTTACTGCCTTCCAGGCTCAGGTCTGGGAAGGGGAACTAGAGGCTCCCTTCACCCCCCACTGAGTCCCTTGTTCCCAGCTCTCAGCGGCTTTAAAGACACCTCCTCCAGTTAAAACATTTTATTTAGAAAAAGGAGCCTCAATTTTAATTTCCTTTCCCGACATGGGCTTTGCCTTGCTGGTTTTGAAGACAAGGTGCATCGTGAGAAAACACTGGGTCCCCCTCTGCCGGGGTCTCAGCCGCGGCCCCTCTGACAACTCTTTCGGGTCATTTGCAGGGACTCATGCTTATGTCCTAGGAGGTTGGTGTTTCTTATAAGGAAATGAAAAACTGTTCCTAAGGCCCAGAACGTGCCAAAAGAAAAAAAAACCCGCCTTTGAGGCAAAGTAAGAAAAATCTGGGCAAAGTGATGCCACGTGGGTTCGTTCAGCAAACACTGAACACCACTGTGTGTCCACTCGGAGCACATCTCGGAAGCTGTGGAGGAACCGGGGTAAACCGGCCATCTAATTGGCAGCAAGGACACTGGTCCAACCAGCAGCAGGTGAAGGCAGAACTCGGGAGGCCTGGCCGGGTCCTCGCGGGGGTGCCCTCCACCCAGCCAGCCCGAGAATGCCGGCTCCCTGTGCTGCTTGCAGTGTTCCCTGGGGCACACTTCCGATGTGTCCATGCCATGGCTCCTCCCTCTCATCAAGGAAGGGGGGGCGCTGACCCCCCAGAGTGCAGGGGTGGGGAAGGTGGGTGCAGGTGGGGATAGGGTGTCCCGAGAGTACAGCGAACGAGGCAGCAAGATGGGTGGGCATTCGTGCAGGTGGCTGTGAACCGCTGGCCACTGGCCTTGGTCTAAGTAGCTTCGAAGGCTCCCCGGATCGGAACCGCCCGCGTTTTCCTGTTTACCCAGAGCTGCTTACAAGGCTTGTGGGCAGGGAATCCACCGATGTTTAGAATAATTCTGGAGTAACGTATGTGCTATAAAATGAAAATGGTTTGGATGAAAAAATAGTCAAGATGGCAAATTGAACTTGGGCTGTGGTTGCTTTTCTGCTGAAAGGTTATTTTCAAGATAGGGAGGCTCGGAATGTGGGAGGCCTGAGTGCGGTTTGAGCAGGTGCTGGAAGGGGGACCCCTTCTGCGTCCTGACGGGCTCTCACCCCTCGTTAAGGCCTCCAGTATCGAAAACAAGCAGGACTGGATAAAGCACATCCGCGAAGTCATCCAGGAAAGGACGATTCACCTGAAGGGGGCGCTGAAGGAGCCCATCCACATCCCCAAAACGACGCCGGCCGCGAGGCAGAAGGGCAGGAGGTGAGTGCTGGGCCTGTCGGGAAGTGTGCTTCCGTAATCGGGAGGGAACAGGGCGGTGTTCACTTTCTCTTGCTCAAAGACCGTTTTTCTTAAGTATTTTGAGGAGCGTATTTTAAATACACTGTATGCCCGACATCGTCCTTAGTAACGAAATCGCTTTGTCAAACGAGAGCCTCCCTTCAGCTGAAAGAAAATAAAGGGCCGCCTGCCAGTCCCTGTCTGCTCCCCTTTCCCGCTGCAAGTGTCAATCTGGACACACACGTAGGTCGTGCGTGTGACCAGGACAAGCTGTGTCGTCGCTTAGATGTTTGTGTTTCTCGTTCCTGAGACGGAGGGACCGTACCTGTGTTTTACCGATGTGCAAACTAAGCGTGGGCACACGTCCGCCGCGCGGCCAGCAGGGGCCGGTCACCGCTCACGCGAGGCTGGCGGCAGCAGGCACGCAGCTGGACATGTGCCTCTTTGAGCAAATCCGTCTCTCCAGCGACCGGTAGACACTCTGCACCCATCTTGACAAATCCAGCAGTGTCTGCAGTGAAAAGTGTGCTTGCTCCTTCAGGGACGGGGAGGACCTGGACAGCCAAGGCGACGGGAGCAGCCAGCCCGACACGATCTCCATCGCCTCCCGCACGTCTCAGAACACACTGGACAGCGATAAGGTGAGTCATTCCGGCGCTTTCTGGGGGGCAGGGGGCGAATGAAGCCGGTCTCGGTCTGATAGAAAGCAGCCTGTTTCTATCTAAAAATGACAGTTTGTCACCAGCACTTCCCAACAGTCCCTGTGTGTGCGCTAAGTGGTGCCAGGCACAGAAGCTGCAGCAGAAAGGTGGGGATATCAGGGGCGCAGGCTGCGGAGTCAGGAGAAAATCGCCAGCCCTGCCCAGGGTCGTCTCCTGGTTTTCTGTCAGGGGTTCTAGGCCCGTGTGTTTCAGCTTTCCAGTTGTGCATAAGCAGAAGAGCCTGTTACCGAAGTGAAATGCTCCCCGAGCCCTGCGGACAGAGGCGGAGCTGCTCTGATGGCAGCATGCGGCCGGCAGCCTCAGGCTGGCGCAGAGGATGTGGGGCGTGCACCCCAGACCCGGCCTGCACCTGTGCTGAGCGCAGGGGCGCAGCATAGGGCACCCGTGACCTGTCCTGATGGGCCCAAAGCCAACAAAACACACACGAGACTTTGGAATCCAGCCTTAGGTCAGGCTCAGATACGCAGAATCCTCCCCAAAATGAGTTGCAGGGATGGTCACGTCAACTAAGTCTTCCGTTCCCACCGGGACGAGCACGTGTTTCAGTTCTAAAATGCGAGACCAGATTCTCCACAAAGGTTATTTGACCATAAACAGGGGTTTTGTGTAACTTGCCACTTTGGGAGTCCTGTGTTTCTGCCGCGCTGCCCCTCAGTTGTGGCCCGGAGCATCCTGGCGCCAGCATCAGCCGGAAGGGACTGCTGACGGGGCCGGCGCGGCATCCCGGACCGGACGGCAGGCCCTTCTAGGCGGTTTTGCAGAGGACTCACGGCGTGAGATGTGGTTGCAGGAGGGCAGTGAGTGGGTTAGAAAGTACTGCTCTTTTACAGCGATTTCGTCTTCCAGATCCTTCTAGTTTGAGTCATTTGTTTTTGCTGTTCCACTTTTTGAGTTTACTAAATAGGAAGTTCTAGAACCCGGACTGGTCAGAGTAAGGGGACAGGAGAATAAACACGACATCTCGTTTTGTTCTCTTCAGAGCCCGGTTGCCGGCGTGTCCCGCCCGGGGTAACAGTGGGGAGTGTGATGAATGACCCGTAGGTCAGGCCATTTTTCCTGCGGCCCCCACCCTTGGCCATTTAGTTAAGAAAATAAAGTTTGAACGTGGAACGGTTTCATTTAGAGGAATTCTGATCTTCTCTTTACAAAACAAAAACGTTCAAGGTGACTGAGTGACCTAAACCGCCCGTTTACACAGGCCTCCGCCTGAAGGCCGTGTTGGAAGTAAGAGGTAGCTCAGGTTGAGGTGAGCAGCCGTCTTCGGACCACTTCGCAGACTCGCCTGGGTCCAGCCTCACCACTGCAGCTGTCCGCCCAGCGGCCCACAGCTCGCATTCGCACCGGATTCGCTCTCATGGGTCTGGTCTGGGTTTACTCTAGAAATGAGTTTTGACATGTATTTGTTAGAAGTAAGATATTTGATTTCTTATAGATTTTCTTTAAATCCAAGTTAGTTAACATATAGCGTGATAATGGTTTCCGGAGTAGAATTCAGTGATTCGTCACTTACACGTAACAGCCAGTGCTCATCCCAACAAGTGCCCTCCTTAAAGCCCATCCCCCATCCAGCCCACCCCCCCCCCTTCCCGCCCAACACAGTTCTCTGTATTCAAGTGTCTCTTATGGTTTGCTTCTCTGTCTGTATCTTATTTTTTCTTCCCTTCCCCTATGTTCATCTGTTTTGTTTCTTAAATTCCACACAGGTGAAATCATATGGTATTTGAATGAAATTGCCAAAGAGATAAATGAATGTAAAAAGTTTTGCCTTTTTGAAGGCATGCTAAGACTTTTCTAGAGGGTGGTCCAAACAGAAAGGGCGAGTGTCTTTTCAGGCGGCATATGTGTACCTGGGTGGTTGGCGGTAGTGGTCTGGAAGCGCCCCGTGGGTCTCGTGAGGTGCTCTGGCGCTCCCGCTCCGGGGTGGTTCGGGTGTGCTTCCTCGAGGGATGTCCACAGCTCCTGGTGCCCTCGCGTGTGGCTGACTGCAGTTCACGAAGACCAGGCTCCGTCCCGTAGCTAGGAACCGTGTGACCACCTGCGCTTTGGGTCTCCTGTGGTATAACAGGCTTATGTGAACTTGGACTCAGGCCCGCACAGCTACTGTAGAAAAATGAGGCACTATCCTAAGGCTCTTGCTCTTGAGAAGGCAAATTCTGTTTGTAGCCCGTGAGAGAGCGGGAATGGATCGCTACCAGAAAATACAGGTTCGTCAGAATGAGTCACTTCACCCTGGGAGTCTGCTGGGACGCCAGGGGCTTCAGAGACCTGCCTGCTACGCATTCCATCTGTGGAGCTAACCCCTCCATTTCTGCTCACCTCCACCGCGTCATCTCTGAGCCTCGTCGTGCGGCCCAGAAACCCCTGCGGACCACTTTGCAAGTCCCACCTCCCCCCTGCACCTGGGCTTTCCGAGGCGCTCCCCGCCCTTCCAGTGCCGCCGTGGCTGCAGTCTGGAGGTGATGACACCCCAGAACTCGCTCTTTAAGGGGACATGGCATGTGTTTCCTTTAATATCCTTCCCTGAGACCATCGGTCCTTCACACGTTCAGAAGTACAGAAAAGGAGTGAGCTATCTGGGGCCTGCACTTGGGACGTGAGGTTTTATAGGGAAAAGTAAAAATCTGGAGTTGGGAGAGGACACTCCCATTGGACCTTATAAAGAAGACGAGACGCATCTGCTACATGAAGCCCGGCTTCTAGAAGATTTCTTGTAGCCATCTCCCTTTCTATTCTAGTAGGATATTTCGGGATCAGTAGATGATTCACGAAAACACATCTTGAAAGTCAGGAAACCACCTTCTTTTCGGGGTCAGCTTGTAAAATGCAGTTTCACTGAACGAGGCTTGACCAGAAAACCCCCTTCCCTCCGATGCAGTAACTTTTCATGTCTCAGGGTTATTTTCCCCCCTGCGGATTCCAAGTGCAAACAGCCCCTGATGACGTAGGCAGATAGATCTGGTGAGGGAAATCACTTCACCGCATTCTGCCTGTTTGACTTAATTTACGATGTCTGTTATGAGTTAGTTGTTATCATGGACTTTGGTCCATTTCAGAAACTGGGTGGGGGGATGTTTTTGACTCGGCCTCTTGGAGACTCTTTAAGGGAAAGTTATCTGCCCAGCACTGCAGTCACTCTCAGATGAGGCACAGGATGTTTCTGGAAGGGGCTGTTAGGAGACGCCCTCTTTCCAGGGAGCACTGGTCACAGCGCTCGAGCAGACAGGTCACAGATACAAACCACGTGCCCCATAAGCACATTTCTTTCCTTGAAAACATCAGTTTTAAAAAATATCATCTCATTGTTCCAAAAGTAAGGTTAGCAGCGATTCCCATATTCGTGGTACTTAACACCGATGAGATGATCTTATGAAAATACGATTTGGATTCCAAAGAAATCAAATGGTTGCCAGATTCTTATCTCATTTGTCCTGCGTTTGTCTCCCTGAGGTAGGGGGGAGAATGCTGAGCCAGCCTTTGGGACATGGAGGAAATGGGGGAGGGCCGCCCAGTGGCGGGAAGCCAAAGCCAGAAACAAAATGTGGCTTTAATTACCTGCTGGGGTCTGGGCCTTACTATTTCACATGAGGGCTGGAGGTGGAGGTCCATGTTTTTAGTGTATTAAAAAAACATTTTTAACCTTTTTTCCTCCTATTTGCCTTATTAGTCTGTGGTTTATTTCATATAGCGAAAATTTATATTACAAGGAAAGTAGAAGATACGGGAATCCAATATCGGCTTCTCTAGAACAAAGCATCGTGAGGTCACGATGAATCACGAAGGCAAGATGAGGTCGCCTGTGGAAAAGCTGACCTAAGCCTTCGGGGGCCAGTGAGCTTTCTTTTACGTCTACGGTAATGCAGTTCTTATTTTTAATAAATGAGAAGTTCTTTTGAGACTGATACTTGGCATGAACTGCCCTAAGCTTATAATATTAACATATGAATCCACATATTTAAACAAACAAATGGTTTTAGTTACTCTTATATATATATATATATATATATATATATATATATATATACACACAAAGCACTGTGTTGGGGATACAAGATTTTATGTAGTTCAGAAGTCAACCAACTTTCTCTATGAAGTGACATTCTAACAATAGGAACGTAGTTGGATTTATGTAAATTGCAGCATACATTTTTTAAATGTGGCTGAGTTCACATTTTTGAGAAAGGAAACTTGGGTTTAGCCTACTCGGGAAATGTCACACACTTCCAGCCCCAGTCCCTGGCGTCCCTGGCGTCCCTGGCGTCCCTGGCACAGAGCAGTACCACTGGGAGTG
>PJEM01016009.1:0-27622 GCA_004023845.1 Helogale parvula | reverse complement strand
GGACACAGATCAAGGGAGACTACTGAATACTGGAGACAAACCATGGACTGAAGGGGGAGTGGGAGGGGGGGAGGGGGTGATGGTCATGGTGGGGGGCACTTGGGGGGAGAAGCACTGGGTGTTATATGGAAACTAATTTGACAATAAACTATTAAAAAAAAAAAAGAATGGTCACAAGGATGTGTTGGTGGCTCTAGGTTATAAACTTGAGTCCACACTATTTGTTTTACACAATCAAAATATCAACCTTCTCATTAAATATTTTTCTTTATTCATAAAATACGAATTATACCTAATTCAGGCTCAGAATGTTGTTTTTCCAAAATACATTCTACCATTTGTGTATCACATCTTTAAATTTATATATGGCTGCTCTGAATATTACCAAAAGTGACAGCATTTCAGAAAAAGCTATGTGGTTTGTTTCATTTCTTTAAAGATTCGTCTTTCTCTTTTTTTTATGTTTATTTAGTTTTGAGAGAGAAACAGAGAGAGAGAGAGAGAGAGAGAGAGAGAGAGAGAGAGAGAGAGAGCATGAGCAGGGAAAGGGTAGAAAGAGAAGGAGACACAGAATCCGAAGCAGCTCCAGGCTCTGAGCTGTCAGCACAGAGCCCGACGCGGGGCTTAAACTCATGGACCCGGAGATCATGACCTGAGCCCAAGTTGGATGCTTAAGCAACTGAAGCTCAGGCGCCTCTCATCTACCTTTCTCTTGAGAACTTGGCTGTGAGGAAAGGCTGCTACTGCCATTTGGGAATTCCATCAGCGGTTGGGCTGCGCTAGGGTTAGTCACGGCCTGAGCCTGCCATTCTGTGTTGGCATTGCTATTGATACTTACTTGAATGTTTTTGTTTATTTTCTCTTCTGGTGCCATTTCTTGAAGGTGGAAATGCGGAGGGTCTTCTTGCACCTCTTTCCACCAGAATAAAACTCTGTTATCTCACTTTAGAATATTGTCATTACCCTTTTTCCAATTAGCCCTATAGTAACTATTGTGACAAAACGCAGCTCAGATATTCAAAGATTTTCTTTTAACTGAATATTACTTATTCGATTTCTTTCTCCATCTTAAAGCTTTTCTGAGGTATAGACGTATGCCCCCATCATGGCGGCCTCCTGACAACCATGCAAGATCCCGGGGCTGATATCGTACGGGCTAACTCTCCCTGTCTTTGCTTTCTACTGGAAACATCAAATCCAAATGCTAGAGTTTTTCAGCAGCAGGGACTTCCAACTGGGGTTTAATAACTGCGGGACATCATTAGTTATCTCAGGAAATGTGACAAGACTCTTGAAAATCTGTGGGAAGTCCATTATGATTCACTCTATTCACTAGTAGATAGTACTAGAATCTCTGACTCTGGGTGTTTGGCCACTGACAGCTCTCCATTATCACCATTCTCCTTTCCTCACTTGCCTCCTTTTTGACCATGACGACAAAGAGACTCAGATGCTCCTTATTTTGTATGAGTGGGCAGATTGAATGATAGAAGCAAATCGATTCCCCAGGGAGGAGCCCTCAATCTGGCCCCACTCCCTTCCCACAAGTGAGGCCACACTTGTTCCCCTGCCCAACTTTCTCAAGCCACTTTTGGACCAGTTTGGGAGCCTGTTCTGCCCAGTTTCTCCCATAACGGTGTGCTGTGTGGGCAATAAAACTGTGTCCTTTTGGCGTATGCATGGAGTCATCTGTCTCAACATCTGAGACACGTTTTGTGGCAAGGATGTCTACCCAGCTATTATGAGGTGACTACAACATACATAAATTGATAATGACTTACTTAATATTCATTTTTTTCAAGTTTATCTATTTATTATGAGAGAGAGGGAGACTCCCAACTAGGCTTCATGCTGTCAGCACAGAGCTCGATGCAGGGCTTGAACTCACAAACCATGAGATCATGACCTGAGCAAGATCAAAGTTGGCTGCTCAACTGACTGAGTCACCCAGGTGCCCCATAATATTCTTACAAAGATGTCATAAAGATCTCACAAAATCATATAAGTTACTATATAAACTTCCAGATGACTATTCTAAGTAATCTATTGTTGTTGTCTTACCATTATTAAAGAGTTGAGCCTTTGTTTGGTGCATTCATTTTGCGTCCCTCCTGCACTGGTGTCCTCTTTGTAAATATTACAGTCCCCATATTCATTATTATCCTAACAAGCTTCACTCAGACAACTGGTGACACATCCGTTTCCAGGAGTCCTGTTGTTATTTTGGTGTTTCACCATCTTCCTTGCTGCTCTTGAATACCCCAGACTACAGCTCCTACTGCATCCCTGGTCTTTGACTTCTACCTAGTAGAAAGTACTGAGCCTACAGATCACACTAAGTACCATTTATTACTACCGAAGTCCAACTTCCGTGAACAAGAGGCAAACCCTGAGCATTGTTAGAATTAGAAATTCTGGGGCGCCTGGATGGCTCAGTTGGTAGAGCATGAAGCTCTTATCTTAAGGTTATAAATTCAAGCCCCATGTTGGGTGTAGAGATTACTTAAAAGTAAAATCTTCAAAAAAATGTTTAGAAATACAAATTCTAAGGTTACCTGCAAACTTGCCCTTAACCTTACTTTCATGGAATATCCAAAGCCAATTCCTTTTGTAACTATTAACTTAACCCTTGGTCTTTATTAATTGAATATAAATTTCCCCCAAAAAACTGTGGAGTGAATAAATAATGTGCCATTCCTAAATGCATCTCTATCATGTTCCTTTCCAGAGACAGATGGAGAAACGTGTGCTGCAATACTCTGATGGAGGCCACAGGGGTGTATTCAGGAGAGAGCTTTCCTGACAGTCAACCTGGGAGCTTCAACACAGTGCTCACTAGAGAACTGGGTGCTTAATCATTACAAAACAAGGATAAACGCTCAGGAAAATGGTCACAATTACAATTTCAACAGTAGCTTCATGGGGGCCTATCTCCGAGCCCAAACCTTAGCCTGCATACAAGTTTCCCAGACGAGTCAAACATGTGCGGGTCCCAGAAATGTTAGCCTATCTCACTAGTTAACCACAAAAAATACAGAAAAGCTTCATATTTTTAAAATGTATTGCTTCATTTCAAAATATAAAATAGGGAAATTAAGTAACTGCTGTGTAATTCTAAAATGTCAAGTATACCCTGGACATAATACATTAGGTTTCTCTTGGTAACTGTAATTTTGAAAAGTGTACTGAGTATCTTAAAAGTAAATGTCACAGCACAGTAGATAAATTTCAGAACCGCTGCTCTTTCTAATTTAAATGGAAGGAGGAAGGCCCAGAATTGACCTCTGCTTCCTATGAATGGTTTTCTTAATGACCTACTTAAAGATATTGCTAAAAACCGGCCAATGTACTTTATTGTAGAGGAAGGCAGGCAAATCCCCAGGAAGACATCATAAAATATGTGGCACATTCAAGGAAGCTAATGGAAAATGACCACTGGCTAAGTCCTGGAGCTCTGGCAGAAGAGGGATAACATAGATCCTCATTTAAATCAGAAATGCTATTGTTGGGGCCAGACTTATTTATCCCAGGTTGTAAGTTAATATTTACAAATCTATTAATTTTGCTGTCCCGTGGCACAGCTCGTGCACTTGGAAAATGTGATTGCTGTATAAATGTTTAACCAATAAGCATGACCTTGAATTGAGCAAAAGACGGCTTTGCTGCATATTCAGGAGCAGGTACTGGTCCCATCCTTGGGGTGACCTCAAGACTCCTCATTCTGCTTCACAGGGGAAAGGCTCATGTGTGTTCAGCAGCAGATTGTCCTGAATCAGGAGCTCAATGTTGTCCATTACTGCCTAGGAATTTCCTAGAGTTACCGTAACCAAGTACCACAGATTGGGAGGTCTTAACAACAGAAATGTGTTCTCCTGCGGTTCCGAAGGCCGGACACTGGCACCGGCAGGGTCGGTTGTTTCTGTGGGCTCCTTCCTTGACTTGCAGGTGGCCGTCTTCTCTCTGCCCTGCCACCTTGCCCTTCCTGTGAGAGCATCTGAGAGTCTGTGTTTAGATTTCCTTTCTCCTCCTCCCTTCCTTCCTCCCTCCCTCCCTCCTTCTCTCCACCCCTCCCTTCCTTCCTTTCTCTCTCTTTCTCTCTCTCTTTCTTTATTTCTTTCTTCTGGCTCCACACCCAACACAGCCCAATATAGGGCTTGAACTCATGAACCTGAAATCAAGACCTCAGGTGAGATCCAACAGTCAGATGCTTAACTGACTGAGCCACTCAGGGCCCCTTCTTTCCCCTTCCTATAAGGACCTCGGTGACACTGAGCTAGGATTCATCCTCATGACTTCATCTTAAACTGATTATCCCTGAAAAGGCCTTCTCTCCAAATAAAGTCACATTCATAAGGACTGACATAAAGACTTCAACACACGAATATGGGGAGGACACATTTCGGCTTTACCAGTGTCCACACAGTAAACTCCGCTCTCTGAGGTGGGGGTGGGGCATGACCACCCATACGAAGCCGAACGGAGGTTTCCCATCCTCAGCTGCTTCTACGGTAAGCCCAGAAGGTGGCCCTGGACGGTGCGCTAGCCAGCCCCAGCGATCCCCACTTGCTTATAAACGGCTTTCTTCGGGAAGGATTACTTCCAGAGCCTTGTTTATAAACAGCCCTGCATAAGGGGTAGACACATCTTCCAAACTACTCAGATTCTGTCTAGGATTTTTGCATTTTAACTGAGAACAAAATCAGGCTGGTTGTTGTTGGGAACAAATGATATTGAAGGTGGTGTGGGACCTAGAAGTTTCCTTGTATTCTTAGAATGTCTTGTTTATCACCTCTCCCATTTCCTATTGATCCAACCTTCTTTGTGTCCCATAATTATGACAGATTCCTTTTAATAGATGTTTTGTTGTTTTCTTAGCTCATCAGAATGAATTTCTGTTATTTCCATCAAAATATCATCTGTCTGCATAGCATCCAATTTCCTAGTCCCATCGGATTATTAAAGAAAAATCTCTTATTTCCCGGAACAATTAAGAAAGCAATCCAGGTAAATTCTGCCACAGTATTTTCTCCTCCTTCAGTCTCCCTGTTGCATGGAGTGTTGAGCATGGCTTTAGGACTTTGCCAGGTGAGTGATGGAGGATAGAGACCCATGGGATGACGATAAATTCTAAGGCAAAGTCTAGACCAAAAGCTATAATGCAGCGACCAAAGATGGCAAGAGAAGAAAACACAGGACTTCCAGGATGGAATGAGCTAATGAGTTGCATTGGAAGATTTCTCTGTTTTTCATTTACTGAATGTGTATGGACTTTTATCTTCCTAGTCAAACTTTCCAAGTGATACATGTCCCATGACTTGGGCTAGTCTAGACATCGCATGCGTGCAGAAAGAACCTGATAACTAAGCATGAGCATGGATTTGGGATCAGGGAGGTGGAGTGTGTAAAGGGATTTCCTGCTAGGCGGATGTGAGGCCATCCGATTACTTTTCGGTAGTTTAGGAAACCAAGTTAGTCCAGAAAACCGAGAATGGAATAACTTTCATGGGGCCTCCTGCAGAGGGAGCAGAGCCGGCACAGACCATCGGGTATACCATTGACCTTCAGTGGTTTTGCACATTAAACCCCAAAAGAAATTTAAAATCTACTCATAGCACCTCAAGTCGACATCTAAAATATTTTATACGTTTCAATGGTATGCTTATTATAAATAGAAGTACTTAAAAATAAAACAGAAGACCAGACTCAAAAGTATCCGAAAGAATATTGATTTAATATTCATTTTAATAATACATGTAATACATGTCATTCCGATGAATGATAGTTTTGATTTTCTTCTTTGGTCAACTCCATTATACTTTCCCCCAGTTGTTATGAAAATAAAATGTGTTTTATAATTGAAACCCCTTAGAGATCACCCTATCAAATTTATCTAAGACAAAAGTATGTACGCACATTCAAATGTTTATTTTTACATCGTGTGTGATTGTAAGGGTCTAAGAAGTAACCTACTGTGAATGAAATTAGGGCACGGTCGTTAAACGTGCCACAATATGTTTTATGCTTTTACAAATTTTAAGAATCAAAAAGTAAAATTTTATTAGAAATGCCTCTCTTAACGAGATAATCATTGATCTTCATCAATCTTTTTTATGTATTTAATGGAGAGAGACATTTATGTACTGCCCTATGTAATCAGAATGATAGTTTTCATAGTATTTTATTTCACATAAGCTGTCAGTAAAACACAGCCAACATGTTTGGGATGAACTGGGCACTGCCTGTAGCTGAAAAGAATGTTTTGTGATATAACTTCATGTAATATTATTTATGCTTAAGAGAATAACACACACCAAATCTAAAAAACTAAAAATCACATAAATTTTCGCCCATAAATTTAACCCAAGGGATCTTTACAATTTTTAAGTAATTTTTTAAGTTTATTTAATTATTATTGAAGGAGAGAGAGAGAGAGAGAACACAAGTGGGAGAGGGGCAGAGAGAGAGGGAGAAGCAGAATCTGAAGCAGGATCCAGACTCTGAGCTGTCAGCACAGAGCCCGACGTGGGGCTCGAACCCACAGGCGGTGAGATCATGACCAGAGCCAAAGTCAGATGTGTGACCGACTGAGCCACCCAGGCACACCCTAGTCCAAGGGATCTTTAAAAGTTTGACATTCCTAGGGGCACCTGGGTGGCTCAGCCAATTGAGTGACCAACTTCAGCTCAGGTCATGATCTCATGGCTCCTGAGTTTGAGCCTCGCATCAGGCTCACCACTGTCAGCAAGGACCCGCTTCGGATCTTCTATCTCCGTTTCTCATTGCCCCCTCCCTGCTTGCGCTCTCCCTCTCTCAAAAATAAATCTTAAAACAAACAAACAAAACAAAACAGTAAAAAACAAAAAACAAACTGATATTCCTAGAAAAATTTCCAGCGCACTTTTTGCTTTGCTCTCCTGAGACCCTCCTTTAAGAACTGTTTCTTCAGCCACAGTTTGGAGACCGGGATGATGAGTCACAAAACCACAGTCTCCACCACCCCCAGCCCATACTCTGCAGTCAGACCTTCCCAGTGAGGCACCATGTTAGCCAGAGCACTCCGTGGTTCGCTGTCTTCTCCTTGTAATGGAAGTTCGAAACCTGTGCAACTGCCCTGTTGAGGTGCTGTGACGGAAGACACTGGAAAGCTGGGTCTTTCCACCTGGCGGGGGAGAGGGTGGTACTGAGCCTTGGGATTTGGGATGGGGCAGAAAAATACTGTTCTTTTGTACAGCAGTTAAATTGCTCCTGAGAGTTCTGGCCTTGGTTTTCACAAATCGGTTCTGCGAATGGGTGCATGAGAAAGAAAATATTTGGAACGCTCGCTCTGACCTGATGCACGCTCTCACTGTGTGCTGTGCGTGCTTCCCACGCCTCCATATGGAGCGTCTGAGAATCTGAGGCTAAAGCCCTGACGGACACACGATGTCAGGGAAGCGCTTACCTTGCCATGACCGCCTTTCCCCTTTCATTCTTTAGGTTGTCCAGAGACAGCACTCCATCACCAGTTAGTAAAGTTGTCCGTGAGTCAGTGCACGAAAGGAGTGAATGGGTGAAAGGGAACGGTTCAGGCAGGGCTCCTACGACAAGGGCTGGTAGAAGTCTACGCAGTCTAGTGTTCCTACCAACTGAGACCCCCTGGGACAACCTTGCATAGCCTACGGGGCCCCAGAAAGACAGGCTCCCCGTGGTGGCCCCAGAAATAATGCCATGCCAGAATGCAGATCTGATCGTGAACTCATGTCACAGGTGGGAGAATTATGAACACAGTCAGAGTTAATTGACTGCAGATCAGCTTTATGCATGAAGTCAAAATTTTAAATGCAGATAGAGAAACGTTATTTAAGAAAATATCCCAGTCCCGCGGCACCTGGCCGGCTTAGTCGTGGAGTGTGCTAGTCTTGATCTTGGAGTTGTAAGTTCGAGCCCTTCTCTGGCTGTAGAGACTATTCAAAAAATCTTCAGAAAGAAACCCCAATCTTTATTGTCTCTTTCTTTGGGAAATCATTGACACTTGTGCTGTTTCTAACGACTTGGAATACTAAGAGGATGTGTTAGAAACAAATACCATGTTCTTCTAAGGGCAAGTTTTGAAGGAACACATGGATGTCACTGTATTCAGAATATCAAGAGTATTTTATTTCAAGTTTCTCTTTTGCTCAAAATTTTAAAAATATAGGCCAAAGCTTTCTCCCACAATTTTTGTACACGACTTGAGATTAAATGGCAGCTAGATCGTGTTGAATTCAATCAATGGCTAGTCAGCTTGAAAATTCGAAACGCTGAATACTGTGAAATGGGAATGATGATCTTCTAGAGAAATCTTTCACAGGTGCATGCAAATATAGACATGGAACTTGTGAAATAGTAGAGGGGGGAAGGTGTGTGTTTATTCTGTACAGCTTCATTAGGGACTGCTCAAGACGAGGATTTATTTTGGGATAGCTACAAAGTTACTACTCTAATTTGTAAAATAATTATTATTTGATGGAAAAAGAGGTGTCTTTTCCATTTTTATACATTTCTACCTTCGGAAAGTTCTTTATTACAAGATGCTGCTGTCTTATATAACGCATTCTGGTAATGTGTCTTTTGAGTGTCCCTCCTTCTTTTTAAGGTCACAGTTTGGAATCAAGGTCACAGAAGGGAGCACATTGAATGGTTTTAGTTTCCCTGAGTGAGATCTCCTGTCCCCCTCCTTCATCCCCTCTCTTCCAACGATCATGACAAGTCATTAGACCTCAGTCGAGGCAATGCCTCCTCTGAGAAGTGTTCCCTGTGCCCTTGGGGGACAAAGACCTGCTCCTCAAAGTCACTCCGTCCTTCTCCTGACTCATCCTGTGTTCTAGCATCCTGCTCACGACCCCTACCTGCCACCAGACTGCCACCAGGTGCTGGGGAAGCAGGCATTGCACCTGCTCCACTTACTCCTGTCCCCAGCAGGACAAAGTCACGGACCAAGCAGGTTCCTGATCACTATTTGCCTAATGAACAAACCCCCCTCATTATATTACTCTCCCGTTATGCTAATGCAACTGTTGCTTACCAGGTGTCCCTGACTTTAATTGCGGACAAAAATGCTGGGGATAGCCTGTCACTCCTGGGAACACAGAGTGAGCGTACTTCCCTCCATTCCTCTCACAAAGCACAATGAAAAGCCCTGGATTATTATATATAAAATAAACATTAAGAGGACTCTGAATGGTGAGGAGCAAATAAACAGACATTTCACAGAAGAGCATATCCGGGGACAAGTAGGCACATGAAAAGAAGCTCAACATCACTAGCCGTGAAGTGAATGCAAATCCAAACCCGAGGTGAAATCACTGTGTAGGTATCAGAATAAGTAATGCACACCCACACTGCTGGCAGCACCGAGTATGGAGGCGTGTATCACTCTCACCTTCAGTCCCGCACGCGTAGCTGGAGGGAATGCAGAACAGCCACAGCGGAGCCACTTTGGAAAATGGCTTGGCAGTTTTCTTTAAACAAAAAACTACACACGAAATCACTGTATGACCCAGCAATTACACTCGTGAGCACTTATCCCAGAAAAAACGAAACACGGTCACCCAAAAATCTGTACTAATTTTTTTAATGTTTTATTTATTTTTGAGCCAGGGAGAGATAGAGCAAGAGAGGGGGAGGGACAGAGAGAGACAGAAGGAGACACAGAATCCGAAGCAGGCTCCAGGCTCTGAGCTGTCAGCACAGAGCCTGACGCGAGGCTGGAACCCACGAATGTGAGATCATGACCTGAGCCAAAGCCAGAGGCTTAACTGAGTGAGCCACCCAAGCGCCCCAAATCCGTACTAAGTTTTAATGGCAGAGTCATTCGTAATAGACCAGAATTGGTAACAACTCAAAGGCCCTTCTCCAGGTGAATGGTGAGCATGCCCACACCGCAGAACACTACCTGGCGTAGAAAGAGTGAGGTCCTGGGCGCCCGAGTACCTCAGGTGGTTAAGCATCCAACTCTTGATTTCAGCTCAGGTCATGATCTCACGGCTTTGTGAGTTCAAGCCCCGCACTGGGCTCTGCACTGGCAGCCTGGAGCCTGCTTAGGATTCTCTGTCTCCCTCTCTCTCTGCCCCTCCCTCACTTGTCCTCTCTCTCTCTCTCCCTCTCTCCCTTTCTCTCTCTCTCTCTCTCTCTCTCTCAAAATAAATAAATAAACTTTAAAAAATGACTGAGTTATTGATACGCTCAATAACTCATGTGGGTGAATCCCAGCTTGTTTAGTAGGAAAAAAACATCCCCAAGGTTATCTACTGTATGATTCCATTTGTATAACGTTCTTGAATTGGTGAAACGATAAAGGGCAGGTTAGTGCCCGGCGAGGAGGGAGCCGGCAGGGATGGCAGTGAGGGGGTGCACACGCCCAGGATGAGGGGCCCTTGCCCGGGGAACGTTCTGCCTCTCGGCCGCGTCCTCATCAGCATCCGGGTTGTGATTCCGCACTGCAGTTTTGTCAGGCGTTATCCTTGGTCACTCCATGAAAGGTACATGAAATCTCTCTGAACTGGATTTTACAACTACATGTGACATTACAATGATCTCAAGACAAAGTAATTTAATTTTTAAAAAGCGATGGCTAATTTGTTGCTCTACAGAAGTTAACCAGGTAGAATCTGGTTTTAGTTTTTCACTGAATTGCTTTTGGTAATCAAGGAATATTTTAAAATTCCATTTACCTCCCAGAAATGTTATGAGTCCCTTATTAGGACTAGTAATCTTGGTAAAATTAAGTTCATAAAACTACATGGATATGTCCAACTCTGGCAATTTTCCTTATGGGTTGAAATACCTCAGGCGAGTTCTATAATAAGCAGGGAACAGTTATATATTTTAAAGTGTGTGCTCATCTAGGTGGATGGAATTAATAGATATTGAAGACGCTAGTTTGGGCAGCCCACCTCGATTGTAGCGTACATGCTACACGGCCACTAATGTGCTTGCCGCTGTATTTCGGTTGTCAGAGCCCCTCCGTGCCCCCGTGCCTACCAGGAACATGTCGAGCATCTGACTTTGAGGCTCGTGGCCCTACCCGTCAGTGTGAATTATCCGAGAATCCCGCGCTCACCCAGATGAAAGTGCGGGGTGGTGAGAGGTGATTTCGTCCACATGCGGTTGGCTCAGCCCACCACTGTCCCCACGCTGCTGTAGAAGCTGGTCCTGCAGGGACCAGAGGGTGGGTCCCGTGCTGCCATGCCATCCTGCGGGTGAAGGTCCCCATACTTCTACAGCGCATGTGTGATGTACTCAGTCCAGGCTCCCCTAAGCTCACTGCTCACCACAGGGGGAGTCCCGGCCACATTTCCCCCGCAGCCATTGGTTGTCTTTGGGTCTTGGTTTGACTAGTCTTGCTTGACAGCCCACGTCCACAAGATGTATTTATTTCAAAGACTCCCCCCCGCCCGCCCATAACTCAGTCTAACACACAGCTTTCCTGACTCATCACAAAAACCGTACTGAATGAGAACCTTGCATATGATTGGTGCCTAGATTCTTTATGCAAACTGGTGAACTTTCTCCAGTGCTTACCACTGAAGGACAAGTACTTTGGGAAGGAGACGGTTGACATGCCATTGAATATCCAGTGGGGGGGAAAAAACTGCGAGAGTGGACAGAGGCAGGAAACTCAGCACACCTAACGTTGCCAACCACATTAGTCCTAATGTGGGAACTCATAAAATCTCAGGGAGGTAAACTGAGCTAAAAATAGCCCTTGATGACCCTACTATACTCCTGCTCCTCAAAGGTCTCACTTAGGATTTTTTGCAAAACTCAGAGACCAGTTAAGAGTGGTGGAAGCACCCCCACTCAAAGTCATGAATTGCTGCCATCTCCCATAATGGTGGAGTGAGGAGTGCAGGGTCTTGCTCTGCAACAAATACCCATTTAATTGGGTAAAATTGTAAAAAGAAATACGTCATTTAAGGTCTTCAGAAATTGTTGTAGATGCATAGAGAAAATGAAGAACAATTTGTTTCAAAAAAATCTATTAAATCTCAGTAAGAATTGAAAGAATCTGTGGCATTTGAGCAGAAATCTGCTCCCTGCTCCCCCCCTCCCTGTCCTCAACTTCTATCCTGTGAAAATGACCTTGGGGACTACCTTGCAGGAGGGTGTGTCCAAGGTGGAGTTTCTTCACCGACTACCAGTCCAGAGCCACCATTTCACCCCAGCAGGAAGAGGCATTACAGTGTCTCACCTGTCCCAGATCTGGGCTCCAGGACACAGTCAAGGCTAGAGGTCTGCAGTTTCTTCCTCCAAATATCCCATCCCCCGGACAGAAACTCTGGCTCATGCATGGCTGGTTACGTTACCAGGCTCCAATCACGCCTATCCCCGCTTGCTGGCAGAGAGGAAGCTCCACACCAGAAGAAAAAAAGGAAAGGGCCAGGGGTCCCCAACCACCCATCACCTCCTCGTGGAGGGGGGTGACACTCCAAGGAACGTAGTCCTGCCCCAGCTTGGGTGCAGGGCTGCTGAGAGTTGGCTAGTGGGAAAGGCTGCCATGATGACTATGAACTCTGCAGTTTCACTTGAAACGAGTGACTGTGTGAAAACTGGCAGGGAGAACTGGCAGGGAGATGCCTGAGGTCATCTCTGGAAATAGTGGACCATCTTGCAGGACAGCAGTTGAACGTCCCGACACAAGTGCATCCTTTCAAACAACCAAGTTCAGGTTTCATTGATTTTTCTCTATTGCTTTTCTAATATACATTTCATTTATTTCCACTGTAACCTTTATTATTTCCTTCCTTCCGCTTGCCTTGCGTTTAGTTTGGTCTACTTTTTGTTTGTTATTGTTGTTGTTGTTTTAGTGTTTTAAGATGGAAGGTTAGGTTTTTGACTTGAGACCTTTCTTCTTTTCTAATGTGTGCATTGGTGCTATAAATTCCCTTTATCTCCCTGCTCATGCATTCCAGCCTGTGACCTTCTCAGAAAGTCATCCTTCAGTGTTGATAAAATCTCTGCAGACTTTGTCAGTGCACAAACTTTGCCTTGCGGAGGCCTTGACTTTGCCTTCCTGGAGGTGGAAGCTCGACTTTGTATCATTCTCTATTGTGCCTTCAGTGTGACATGAAGGCAATTGGTGTATTGTACAGACGGGGCCACGAGTCTTATCCCATGTGTGTAATGCGTATTTAATCAGGAATAGGTCGGGGGGCATAGGTGCTGCTACTTTATCCGAACAAACAGAAGGTGTACACATTTCTTGTGATCAAGCACACCCTCCGGTTCAATGCAAGGAGTTCCCTTCAGATTGTCCAAAAGTTTTAGAACTTTCCTACAAAGGAGTGCTTTTTTGATGATAGAAAGACACAATCACATGCACATTCAGGATGAACATAATAAACATGCATTTGCCATGAGACCAAGAACCTTCCAGAAACGGGGAAAGGAGTGTCTGACTAATGTTAACAGACTTGATCCTCATGTCTCAAATGTGTTGGTTTTAAAATTTTTCAAGGGACAGGTAACAAATTGATACGCAGAGTTGCTCATAGCATTAAATGACAAGTGTGCTTCCCTTTCAGTGAGATACACAGAAATTCATATTCTCAAGATCTGCCTGAAAAGACAAGATCTCAATCAGAAAATTCTTTGAGAAGAACAAAACCAAAAACACACACATTAAAATTTCTGGAATGTACTAAAGCAGCACCTAGAGCGAAACTTCCAGAGGCAAAGAGCATTATTTTAAAAACCCCAAATGTATTGAATACATAACCTAAATTCTGTCTTAAGAAAGTACTCAATGAATAGCAAAGCAAATCTAAAGGAAGAAGAAATAAGAGAGTAACAAAGATTCCAGCAGAAATAAATGAAATAGAGAATGCAAAAGACAATTAGAGAAAACCAATGAAAACAAAAGTAGGTTCTCTGAAAAGATCAAGAGAGTGGACAAACATGAACTAGACTGACCAAGAAAAAAGTGAGCAGACTCAAATGACAAAACTCAGAATGGAAGAGGAGACATCACTACTGACCTTACAGAAATCAAAATGTGTGGAGTGGAATACTATAAACTACATCAATCGTTAGATGACATTGACAAAGGGGTTGAGAAATGAGATGAAGGGAAGCCCATGGCAGAAGGCTCTGCCGTCCCTCCAGCTCTGAGGAATGCCTTCCCGGATGGAGGCACAGTGCCCAAACCATGCAGGTGCCACTCCAGCATGAACCCTCACCCGAGTCTGAGGGAAGCTGTGATGCCAAAGAGCAGATCCATTTACCACTTTCAGCTGCTAAGCTATAACCACCTCAGTTCCCTTAATATGATTATTGTTTATATTTAGCAAACAAAAAACCAAACGAAAACACTAAAATTAATTGAATCCACAAATATACTAAAAATATGCTTTCATGTATTCAAACCACATGTAACCATTGCTGATATGTTACCTTTTGTTTCACATTTAATCTGTATTTTTTTTCTTTTTCTCTAGTACTATAAGCAACAGAAGTCTGTTAAGTAATGTAGCCCAACTACACCGACTGATTTATACCAATTTTTGTTTATGTAAATGCACAAGCTTGAAAAACAATTCTTGTCAGTCATAAGGAAGAAAAAAGATTCGGTGCCCAGAGCAGGGCATTTTCCCAGGTCTGTTTGGATTCACCTACTATAAAATGACACGTTTTCCTTGGATTCATCTTTGTCTTTTCTCCCTTCTTTTATTTGTAAACTGTACTTGTACCTATGGATTCCAACATTATGACAGCATTTGTGGAAAACTATATATATATATATATATATATATATATATATATATGTATACATACACACATATGTATGTATGTATGTATATAAATTTTGGAAAAGCTGATTTAAATATGTGAAAGTATTTTAAACAGAAAGGAGGGTTTTGAAGTCATGCGTCCAAGTACTTGTTCACTCAGAGGCTCGTTTACTAAAAAGTGAAAGGAAGTAGCTGAGGTCCTGCTGAGTCTGGAGACAGGGACTCTAGTCACCGCTCTGTGCTGGCGATTTCAAGCGGCCCTCAGCTCTGGGACACTCACAGCCCTGGGGACCCGTCAACTCCAAACTCCCATGCTCTCCATTCCAACCTGAAAGCCAAGTGACTCTTCTTAAATTCAAAGTAATGTTAATAGAACTGGCTTACCAACGTTTGAAAATTCCAGTGGTTTTAAAAATTACTACCTAACCGTGGGCACCTAGGTGGCTTGTTGGTTAAGCCTACAACCTCGGCTCAGGTCATGATTTCAAGGTTTGTGAGTTTGAGCCCTGGTTGGTCGGGCTCTGTGCTGATAGCGTAGAGCCCGGATCCTGCTTTGGATTTTGTGTGTGTGTGTGTGTGTGTGTGTGTGTCTACGCCTCCCCTGTTCATGCCTTCTCTCTCTCTCTCTCTCTGTCTCTTTCCTCTCTCTCTCAAAATAAAGAAATATTTAAAAAATAAAAAATAAAAATTACTACCTAATCTGACATATCTTTTTACTTTGAAGCATTCCAACACATTCAACTTATAAATGTATTACTTTTTAAAGTTTTTACTTCAATTCTAGTTAGTTAACATTCAGTGTAATGTTAGTTTCAAGTGTACAATTTAGTGATTCAACTCTTTCATACAATTCCCAGTGCTTGTGACAAGTGCACTCCTTAATTTCCCATCACCTATTTAACCCAATTTCAATTTATTTCTGCTTGAAAACACACTAGAAAAAGAATAATTAGAAGACATAACAATTCACAGTTATTGAAGGTAGGTAGAGATGATTGCTTATTCTCCCTTTTAAGTATTAGCAAGACATGTTTCCATGTTAAATCTAAAACTAAAATTTTAGATATTGAGACCAGTGAACTCTAGTGTTATTTAAGTTAGTGGTTTGGTTTTAAAAAGTCTAAATAAATTTTTCAAAATTGTAGTGATTTCTACCCATGTTTTATTGTATCTCCAGTGATGCAATAAAGAAACTCAACGTTTGAAGTTGGATAGATGTAAGCCTGGATTTATGATCTGCTCCTTAGCAGCTACTAGATGTTAAGTAGGTTGCTAGATTCTTCCGATCTCAATACTTAGTTTATTAAGTGCGGAGCACCAAATTATTTCATGGTATATTTGGGGGTAAAATAGATAATTAGAGAAATAAAATAGAGAGATAGGTATACACACAGGTGAAATTCCTAAAAAGTAACTGTTATTAACATTCACAGGATTCATTTGTAAATGTATGAACTTTAGATCCATTTCAACAGGACAAATCAACGAGATTTTAAGACGAAGTCAGGGAGAAGGCAACAGGGGCGACATATGGAGGAAGTACACATCAGCAGCAGAAGATTTTTATCCATTCCTGTCGTGTCCTTCGTTCAGGGAGTAGTTGCTCGGAAATGTAGTTTAATAAAATCCAGTAGAAATGAAATTCAAATAATCCATCTCAAAGCCCAACAGAGAGCTTTACACAACCAGTGTATGATGTTGAAATAGGATAGTCCATGTGTTTAAGGAAAAAACACTTTCTTAATGTCTGTTTTGAAGACCAGATGATAGCATTGTGTAAATAGAGAATCTCTTTTCAAAAAGGGGGGAAAACATTACTGGGTGAGTTTCTGACTTGTTTGGCTGGGCCCAAGGGCGCTCAGCTGAGAGCAGGTGATCGGAGCATCGCGTGCGTGGCATTGTGCCACCGCGGACTGGTGCCTCCTCCCACACAAGTCCACTTCTGACTCTCTCCATGCCCTTGATGTAATGACTACGTTGTTACTGATGCAGATGGAGCACATCACGATCCCGAAATCCCTCAGTGGTGACCATATGGTTCCCCCCACCGTTTAATATTTAATGATGGTCCTTGGGCACTTTCCAATTATTAAAAAAAACAACAAAGTATGAGCAAAGACTGCTCTCGCGTCAATTAACACAAACATGCCAAAGAGAATCCATTCTATGATATTTAACCTCCATTAAAATGAGAATTTTTGCATGAATTTAATAAAATACTTGCTAAATATTTTGGTCAAAGATACATTAATCTTAGGTAAGCGCTTTTCTGTTTGGAAATATAATTGATCTCAAAGACTCTTTCTAGCTCTTAATTATATGAAACTATTACAGGCTTCTAACACAAAGTCATGGCCACATAGCAATCTGGGTAAAAGGCTGCTAATTTTGCCACCTTCCTCCCTTCCCCTCACCCAAAATCTAGACCTCTGCTTTCTCCATTAAGGCTGTCGTGTGGAATGCACTCAGTAGCAAGATTGCTGCCAAGTACCACTACCCTAGGGTTCTCAGTGCTGTTGCCTGCTTCAACATTATTAAAGGAATCAATTTTTAACATCAAGAAATGGTTTACGTGCTTCCGGAGGCTGAGTCCTGAGTTCGTGGGAACATCACCAAGAGCCATGTGCTCTGTCCTGGAGAGGTGTGTAGCCGGCTTACATAAACCAGATAGCTGCATCCTGGAGGCCTGAGTGGCAGATCATCTTGTGGAAACATTTAGCTTATGTTCGGAAGCATACGTTTCATTTGGTGTGGTTAGCATTTCACAGTAATTTAGTCAAGCTGTTGCATTGGCAGGTTATTTTTTAAACTTCTTATTTTTTTCTTCCATTCAGTAATTTCTGTTTTCATCAATCAGTCATTAGTCCTATCACTCAATAGACATGTGTGACAATGTATTATTCTTGGAGTCAGTGGAGGCATTGGAGACTTCAAACTAAATCATGTAATTCTTATGCCAAGGTGGCACACACCCAGCAGGATCACATTTAGGTAACAGAACATTCATCAGGTAGTATGTGTGTTATGGTGGTAGAATCTCATGTAGAAGGTTCGGAAAGTTCAGCAGTACAGGTGGGGAAGTGGCTATTGATGAGGGAGGTTGAGGACGCACACGCTAACAGCATGGACTAAGTCTCCCCAAAATAAGGAGGGGCTGGGAAGGGGAGGAGTGGTCTGGAAGAGCATTCCTGCTGGACAGAGACATGGGTGATCTTGACAGAGAACAGGGTGTTTGGAAGGCCTAACATTTCTGGCATGACAAACATGTAGGGTGCAAAGATGGTGAAAGCGTGACCAGACAAAGTCACACTTAAAACAGAATATCCCAGGACTTCATAATATGTTGTACACTTTTTCGAGACTATTTTTTTTTGCATGTGAATGTTTCTTTGTAAAAAGATAGAATGATGGAATAGAAGATAAAGTTATTAACAGAGAGCATAAGACCTTAGAAGTGACACTCAGAACTCAGCTGTAGATACTAATTTTGGAGGAGAAGGTGAAGTAATCCTTATTCAGAGAAAGCAAGCAAAAAGACAAAGGTGGGGAGTTAGCAGAGCAGATGGACCTCGAGGGCCTCCTCTCTGGATACCTTCTAGTTTCTCTGACACCCAGTTTGGAGTTGGGGGCAGCTCAAATGCATGAGTCCCTCCCCAGGCCAAAAAGCATCATCTAGGAACACCGGGCACTTACGGGAGGGAAAGAGTGAATGTTCCGTGTTCTGGTAATGGCCACTGTGTGAAGACCTCTTCCCTCGGTTCTGTGCTGCCATGAGAGGCTAAGACCATCTGTTCTCAGTAGAAACAACTTCACTCCCCGAAGGGATGGCAGTAATTTGTTAGAGGAAGAGAAGGGAGGTGAAAAAACTCTTACTTTTTTGCATTAAATAGAGATCTATGTAAACTCACAGACACGTGTATTTGTGCTTTTAAATTTATATGAGGTTAAATGATGGAGAAAATTGTCAAGAAGCTTCCCTAAGGGGAGCATTAGGAAACAAAAAGAGTGAAAAAAGACATGGCCCTAGAGGAAACTGCTGGAAACCTGCAGGGTGGTCTCATTTTCTTGCTAAAACCCAGCGAGTAAGGAACGATGCGGTGCTGGTGGTTCTGGCATGAAGTGGTGAGCCGTGGGTCCTGGGCAGGGCAGTGTCAGGAGTTCAGGAGAGAGCTCAGAGATGAAGCAGATACAGAAAGGAGAAATGACAACGCAGGACAGCAAAGGTCAGGACATATGGCTGGTGCTCAGGGTCCAGGAACCCTGGAATTACAAGTGATAGAACCAACCTTGGAATTGCTGAGAATGGACTTGTTGAGTTGAAGAAAGGTTTGTGTGCAGAAAATGCAACCGCCATCAGCAAGGGTGTCACTGGTGAGCTCCCACGCCATGTGTGTTCACATCCCTGACCTCTGAGCGCTGAGACCTGAGGCTGTTTGTGCCAAAGTGGTCTAACTATGTGTTTCAGGAAACTATTTCCGGCAAGATAAGCTTTCCTTCAATAAATAACTTCACTGTGTATTTCAGAAAATTCTTACAAACCCATTTTTCAGGGTAAATAATTTGTCCTTCAAGCCAAATAGCTCTCATTTCATGATAACAAATTGTTCAATTCACTCGGACAAAAACTCACTTATCAAACCGTAGTATATTTATCAAGACTTACCTTACAGCCCTCATCTTGTCTGCCAATGCTGACTTATGTTGTCGAGAAGTTCGCCCAGTCCCGATCATGCCTCTGCACAGAGAAACCCACCCGCATCACCTACGTCCAGAAATGAAAGTCCAAAAATCCTCTCTGCTGAACTTTGTCTTATAGGAAATTATTAAGACTCTGCCAAGGAAAAGTCCCATTATCACACTAACTCTGATAAACTCAGATTTGCCTAATACACAGGCTTTTTTGGTGATCTTTTAACAACTTGAGAATTGAGACAAACATGCAATGTCATCCATGTGGAGGGTTGGAACCTGAAGTAAACAATCATTTCAAAAAGTTAACCAACATCAATTCATAGTTGAATGAATGCATATTTCAAAATAGTTCAATAATATCGCACAAGATGGGGGAATCTTCATCTACGAGAAATTTCATTAGAAATGAAACTAAGGGTGCCTGGGTGGCTCAGTCAGTTAAGTATCTGATTCTTGATTTTGGCTCAGGTCATGATCTCACAGTTCCTGAAATTAAGCCCTGTGTCACCCTCTGTGCTAGCAGCACAGAGCCTGCTTGGAATTTTCTCTCTCTGCCTCTCTCAAAAGAAATAAATGAACATTAGAAAACAAGAAAAAGAAATAAACTATGTTTTGGGGGGATTGCAGTAATGAGTCAATGGGATAGATTCTACAGGGTCCAGTGATGGATGGAAATGCCTTGCATACAATAAAAGAAACAATAGCTATTATTCAGGAACAGAATGGGGAGAAATGAGGTTATATGCAGCAAGACCAGGCTTTCTGCCTGATTACTCCTCCTTAATTCCATAAAACACGGAAATTTATGACATAGTGAGGTGTTTGGAAACATTTCTTTATTACAAATAACTAAAGTATTAGGTCTCATTCTGGAATCAAAAGATATGGGGTGAGTTGAAGAATGAGAACAGAAACAAAAGTAATGAGCAAGGCCCAGGAACTCAAAGATTTTCTAGGAAAAACTCAGCTTTCACCTGGGGCAGAAGTTGGTGTCTGTGTGTCCAAGAGAGAAGAGAAAGAAGACTTTCATCAAGGAATGTCAACCTGATATTTGAATACACCAGTGTTAAATAGAATGTTCTTAATGGGTGGGACTGTGTGGGTGTCTGGGCATGTGCGGTTGTGGCTGTGTGTCTGTGTGTGTGTGTCATTGTGTATCTAGACACAAGCAAGACGGATGGCTGAAGCCCATCCTCAACTTATATTAGTACAGTGTTGACCCAGCCACGGTCCCCACTATGGCCTTGCCAGCTGTTTGAACGACTACTTATCTGGCTGTATTAGTCAGTGTGGGCTGCGACCCAGAACGCCACAGACTAAGCATCTTAGAAAACAGGAATGCCTTTCTTACAGTTATGGAGGCTGGAAGGCCAAGATCAAGGTCTCAACAGGTATGATTTCTCTTGAGGTCTTTCTCCTTGGCTTGTGATAGCTCCCTTCTCACTGTGTCCTCATGCAGCCTTTCTGTTCTCTGTGTGCACACATCTCTGGGGTCTCTCTCTCTCTTCTTACAAGGACACCACACCAGTTCTATTGCTTTAGGGCCCCACCATTGTGATTTTATTTAACCTCATTGAGACGCTCCTTAAAGTGTCTGTTTGGCAATAGGGCCACACTGGAAGTTAGGACTTCAACATAGGAATTTGAGGGGACACAATTTGGCTGATAACACCCAGCTTGACACCCAACAGTTTAAGACAGAAATTTATCATTGCCCTGTAGCTCTACATTCTTGACTTATTTTATTTATTTGATTTTTCTTAAGTTTATTTATTTATTTTGAGAGAGAGAGTAAGTGGGGTAGAGGCAGAGAAAGAGGGGAAAGAGAATCCCAAGCAGGCTCCTCACTGTCAGTGCTGAGCCTGATGTAGGGCTCAATCCCACAAACTGTGAAATCATGACCTGAACTGAAATCAAGAATTAGATGCTTAACCAATTGCGCCACCTAGGCCCCCCCTGCATCCTTGCCTTTTAAAAAGCAGTTGTTCTGCCCTCACACATCTACAATGACCCAAGCCCACATCAGCAATTTCCTGCTCTGACCCGTTCTTGTTTAAAAGTGGTTCATCGTGGGGCACCTGGGTGCCTCAGTCAGTTGAACATCTGATGACTTTGCCTCGGGTCATGATCTCACAGTTTGTGGCTTCAAGCCCCCCATCGGGCCTTGTGCTGACAGCTCAGAGCCTGGAACCTGCCTCAAATTCTGTGTCTCCCTCTCTCTGCTCCTCCCTGCTCACGCCTTGTCTCTCTCTATCTCTCGAAAATGAATAAACATTAGAAAAAAGTGGTTCATCGTTTATACATAATGATTCCTTTAAGTAGGAAAGCCCCTGTCTCCTGTGTCTGTGCCACATAACCAGACACTTCCGCCGTGCAGCGACCCATCCTTTGAGAAACCAAAGGCTTAGCACTGCTGGCCACAGACACACCTGTTAGCTGAGCCAAGGAACAAGACAGCTATGGTATGGATGCACCCATGGCCAGTGCAGAGCTCAGGTGGCACAATGAGGCCAGTGCAGCCATGGTCAGCTGGGCTTGCAGGGCACAGCCCACAAGGACACTCTCTAAGTGCTCAGTATCTCTTCTGGCCCAAGACTCCTTCACTCATTCCAAAAACCTTCTTGCCCCTGGGGGTCCTATCTCCTTTCCATTTCTCAGCGTTCCTGGTCCATGCACTAGGGAGTGGTAGGAGGAAGTCAGGCGATAATACCACTTTTGAGTTTTCAAGCTGTATCTAGTTGAGGAAGATAAAGAATCCAGCAGAAAATAGTAGCCTGTCAGCTTCATGAGCGATTAAGTCACTAGAGAGCAGGACTTAGGTGTGTGGCAGAAATCTTCCCATTGTCATCAAGTCCTAGAACTAGGCAGAAATACCAAGTCAGTGGCAGGAGCTCCAGGCCCGGCTCAGGGCCTGACCCTGTGGTTAAGAACAGAGGTGAGAGAGTCTGTGCCCTGGTCTCTAAGGAAGGAGAAGGGGAAGGAGCTTGATCTGTGGCCCATTTTCCTCCCAAGCTCATGTCTGGGTTAAGTCATTCCTGGTCCTCCTGGGAAGAGGTCCTGGAAAGGCCAGCAGAATTGGAGTTTCTGATGACTGTCTACCTGGACACATGAAGCCTGGATAAAGAGTTCTTTCCCTACTCTGAGAGGGACACTTGTCTACGAGGTGTCCCCTTGTCTACAAAGTGTCCCTCCGCAAGCACTTTGGAATTCACATGAGTGTGCATCTCCATTTATGACTTATGGGATTCTGAAGCCTCCAGCCTGGAGAGTTTCCTTGTTAAAGAAGTCTTTCCAGGGGTGCCTGGGTGGCTCAATCAGTTAAGCGTCTGACTTCAGCCCAGGTCATGATCTCACAGTTCGTGGGTTCGAGCCCCACATCAGGCTCTTTGCTGACAGCTAGCTCAGAGCCTGGAGCCTGCTTCCGATTCTGTGTGTCCCTCTGTCTCTGCCTCTCCACTGCTCATGATCTGTCTCTCAAAAATAAATAAATGTTAAAAAAATTAAAAAAAAAAAGAAGTCTTTCCCTCCACCATCCAAAATGGTGGTGGCCAATGTCTACAATGCCTCATTCTGACGGCTGTGAAACACTCCTGCTTTTGGGAGGTCTGTGCCATCCTGTGCAGCCCAGCCACACTCATCTGCAGGGCAGGTGCATGTGTGTGTTCGTGGGTGTGTACATGCGCATATGGTTACTTGGATTATGGCCCCACGACGTCATCTTGTGTGAGGCCCTACGTGCTCACCTGTACTGACAAAGGTCTTTAGCTTTGGGAATCATGCATGCACTTCCCCAGGCACACACATATCTCCAAAGCATCTGCTCAGATTGACTTTCACTGCTAACACTGTGCCTGGTCAGAGTTCTCTAAAGAAACAGTACCATTAGGATGTCTGCCTGTCTATCTATCCATCCATCTATCTATTTATTATCTATCTATCTATCCATTTATCTATCCATCCATCTATCCATTTATTATCTATCTATCCATCTATCTATCCATCCATCTATTCGTTTATTATCTATCTATCTATCTATCTATCTATCTATCTACAATCTATGGAGAGGGAGAGAGAACAATAGATTTATCTTGATTACGGAGAACCCATCATGTGTGCATAGCACAGCAGTCTAAAGACTCAGGAAAGAGTAAATCCTACAGTTTAAGTGTGAAGGTCATCTTTAGGCAGAATTCCTTCTTCCTTAGGAGAACTTACTCTCTGACTATTAAGGTCTTTATCTGTTGGATTAGGCCCACCCACATTATGGAGGCCAATCTGATGTACTCAAAGTCTACTGATTTAAATGGGTCTCATCTTGTCGGGGACCGCCATGTTTCTGTCTGCCTCAAGGCAAGGATTATTCACTCAGCAGAGTGAGCAGTAAACAAGATTTGCATCTGGAAGTTGGTGACATTCATGCTGAGACAGACCAGAGGGCCTAGGTGCATAAGATCAAAACCATTCAGTGTTAATTCTCCGCCTCCCAACTTTGTTGAAGGCAGATTGGGGCGTTTCCTTTACCTGGTATTCTGACGTAGGTCAAATGCTTTGTTCCTTCTGCCCTGAGAATGTATATAAGAAACGATTCTCTTATTAAACGCTCTCTCTCCGCACAACCAGAAACCGTGAGTGTTGTATTTTATTTCCCGTACGTCCCCCTTTTCCCTTTTCTCTTCCCTTCCCTCAGGAAAAGAACCCAAGCCAGCTCTCCCGCACAGGCCAGAGCGGCCAGGGAGGGTCACGGCATCATCTGACAAAAACTACTACTACTAAAGTACTACTAAAGTATCACTGAGCTCCGTGGCCCAGCCGAGTTGACATAAAGTTAGCCACCACCTGCAAAGTGAAATGAGATGAAGGTGGACAGTCACAGAGAGGCTCTACAGGTCAAAGCTTTCACACCATGGGATTTCCTCAATTTTATGAGGGTTTTTGAACTAGACGATCTCTAATATCCCTATTGTTTTAACATTCTGTTTCTGGGACACATTGTTCCTAACTGATGTAGGAAATTTGTTGCAAAAACATCTTACGTCCTGCTTATTCTCATGCATATGTGAGGGTGAGCTGATGGTCTATGTTCTGTTCTCACGGGGCACGTACTGCTCACCAGTTGGGCTACCTATGGCCAGGTGCCCCTCCCCCATGCCTCCATTTTCTCCGTGTGCAAGGAGGCTGTGCTGGGGCTCTTCCTTGTAGGGTGGTGGGGCGACAATACAAGCCATCTGACTGGTCATCTGCTGCCTGCCCTCCTACTGCCTGGGGACAGAACTCAGATCCGAAATGTTCATCCTCAGCTGACTGCTGTTCCTTGGGCGCTCTGCCTGCTTCTCCAGCAAGAGGAATTTTCCTGGATTGTGACTCTTCCTCTTTCATCCCCAGAACAACCCAGAACCAGGACAGCAGCACACATGGCCATTAACTCGTTCATCAAGTTCACTTTCTATTATAGGAATTTCTTGACAGTTTGGAAGCTAACTACCAAACGAGAAAGTTGTCTTCGAGTTAATGGGAAGTAAGAAGCTGCATCGGTTTGGGAAAGTGTGATGATTTATGAACGCAGAGCTTTTCAAAGGACATGCGCTGTAAGTTCCTTTAAACACACACACACACACACACACACCCAATAACGCTGTCGATTACCCAGATATAGTGATCTCCTTTTAATCACTAGTAAGTTTTCAGTTGTTGAACTGGATTTTTCTTCCCTAAAGGTTGAATCAGGGCCCCACAGAAGGGGAGATGAGGGAGGTGCACTTGGTGATTTTGAACTTGTACGTGCTTACTTCGTTTGTTTCATTCTCATTAGACCTCAAAGGAACTATGCCCAGAGATGGGTCCCCTTGCAATGATGCTCCACTGTTAGTGCTGGCAGCCACTCAGTCAGGGTGACAAAGGTCTTCTGTGTGCCTCTCAGTCCCTGCCCTTGTAGTTTGTTGCCTTTGTTTAGACAGAGGCAACCAAAACCAGGTGTCAGGCATGGGGCTGTGCCCTTCAGAGGTCACAGCATCTCTGCCGGTGGGTGTGGGTGTGAGGGCTTGTGAGTGCCAATCTGGATGTCTGCCACGCTCCCCGGGGATACCTGGGAGGTCAGGGAGGTGCATTGGAAAACCCCACTGTGTGGCATGGCTTGACTCCCTCCCCCACTCCCGCCTCCCCCATTGACCCTTGGGCTCCGGTCCACACCATCGTGGACCACCATGAACCTATTCCTCAATCACCTTCCAGCTCTCTCCTTCTGGCCCTTTTTCTCCAGACCAAGGTGTCATGCTAAGGGAAGACAATGATGCTCCATTGTTTTCTTCTTTTTGCAGGCCTGACTCTATGTCTATGAGCCAGTTTGGCAACACTGCTAGGTGTGTTGCCTGAGGTTTGTCCCATTCTCTCCCTTCCGGTTGGGCCTTTCTTCCTTCCTGAGCTCTACAGGGTCTGCCTGTCTGTGCCCTCATCCCCCCGTGCGTGGGCTGTGCCCCCAGAAAGGAAGCCACCAGAATCTCGCAATCCAGATGGGCTCCGAGACACCTCAAGAGTCCTGTGGCACAACTGAGCATGTGGGACAGGAGTGAGTCCCATCTTGCAAGGCTCCCACAGACCTGCCACTGGGAGAGGTTGGGTGCTTCTGGGAAATCGTCATGAGCCCCAGGACACACAACTGTTTTTACCACCACTTGGTGTTTCCTGGGCACACTTATTCTTTGTTTGTTTGTTTGTTTGTTTCTGAGTTTCATAAGCTGCCTGAGATACCCAAGTAGAAAAAGGTTGGAAAAGGCAAAAGTGATAGACCTGTCGGAGTCAGGGAGCTACTTCACCACTCTGACGGGTCAGCTGAATCCTTTCAGGGAGAGGCTGGCATCCTGATGCGATTTGAAGGAATGGGTGGAGGGAGAGAGAAGTTCAATTCTGTTCTCATTCAAATGCTATTTTGGAGTTACTGCAACTCTTTTATACTTTTAAAATGTTTTTATTTATTTTTGAGGTGGGGGGGAGAAAGAGAGAGTATAAGCAATAGAGAGGCAGAGAGAGAGGACAGAGGCCCTAAGCAGACTTCATGGTGACAGCAGAGAGCCTGATGTGTGGCTGGAACTCATGAACCATAAGATCATAACCTGAGCCGAAGGCGGACACTCACCTGACTGAGCCACCCAGGTGCCCCTAAAACTCTTTTAAATCCATAGGGGCTCTGTTCTTTCTCCAGATTGGAAACGGCTGTAGGCCCATACCGATGGATACTGTGCTAACTCTCTTCCAGGCATGTGGTCTTGCATCTCGGTGTAGAGGACAAGGGATGTCCGGATGGCAGTGCTCCCAGCAGGCCCCCATCCTTCCGGAAAGCTGCCAGATCATTACTTCCCAGGGCACCTTTGGCAAAGTGCTGCATCTGCAGAGCAGCAGTGCAGGCTGCCCAGGAAGGCTGGTAGGGTCATGTCCATGTCCCATTGATTGGTCCTCAGCAGGGCGACTCAAGAAGATGGCTGTGTTGCCAGGCATAAGACATGGCTCTTCCTGGGAGCAGAAGGGTTAATACAGAGACAGAATCAGCTTAGTCATGGAGAGGCTGCCGGAACTAGGACCTTTGCAGAGGAGCCTGTGGTTCTGAGCCTACAGAAACCAAGGGTCACTTTATTTCTATTGTATTTGTGGCTCTGTTCGAGGGTCTATTCAGCTTTATCTCTTAGCTGCCAAAGACAAGCGGTCTACACAGCCCAGTGGGAGGAAGCCCAGAATGCGCTTCGCCACGTGATTGCAGTTGTGGGTCCCTCTCCCCGTTGAGCTCCTTTAGGCACACTTTCTAGAAGTCGGTGGACACAGTAAAGGGAGACTGTCCAGACTAGGAGTTCTGCAACAGTGACCGTTGTCCATTCTACCATCAGCAGAAGTTCATACTTTTCTTTCCAGGTCTCCTGTGTCTAGGTTACTGTACCTCACATCCCTCGTGCCTCCCGTGGGTACGCGGTCTCAGCTGGTGTGTGCATGAGACCTGCAACAGACAGCGGAGGCTGTCACATTATTCATGGCACATGCAGAGCAATCCCGTAGTGACCTTGATTCTGTGCCCCTCCCCTGCCTCAGGATCCACCATGGGAAGAAAGGGGGATATTCTTTTTTTTTTTTTAATTTTTCTTAATGTCTTTATTTTATTTTGAGAGACAGAGCAGAGAGCGAGCAGGGGAGGGGCAGAG